>CM035841.1:405319197-405555913 GCA_020510985.1 Pholidichthys leucotaenia | reverse complement strand
CTAGAAGCTTCTAACACACAAAAGGTCACATTGCATTCACTTCCTTAATCCTCCATCATTCCTCCAGAAGTTTCTAACACACAAAAGGTCACACTGCATTCATCCTTCACACATCCCTGTTATCTCCCAGGGAACCTCTGCTCTTTGTTCTTGTCTAAGATGCTATACAATTATGCTCTCCCCATGTGCCGCCAAACGACCCCCCCCCCCCCCCCGAGCATCTTGGATAGAACAATAGAATAACAGTGCGTATGCTGTGGTAAAATCATTAAACATCAATCCACATGCTGCTTGGGCTTCAGTCTTCTCCTGTATCTGCTGTAACCAGGATTCACCGCCTCTGCGGCGCTGTCATGCTGGGGGGTTGATGTTTGAGGGGTAAAAGTCTGTCCGTGTGGGTGCTCTGGGGAATCTTTTCTCTGGGAAGCTCCCCGTGGGGGTCTTCCACGCCGAGGGGCCCTCACCAACAGCACTTGCTCGTCCGCCACCACGAAAGCGGGTTTGAGTCTGTCTATGCCAATCTTTTCCCTCCTACCCCCCAAATCTAGCAAAAAATGCTTGTCCCCTGTTTCCAGCACTCTGAACGGTCCATCATAAGGTGGGCGCAGTGAAGGGCGATGGGCGTCGTGTCTGACAAAAACGAACTCCGCGTTTTTCAAAGTTTTAGGCACAAAAACGCGCGGAAAACTGTGGTGGGCAGGGCCCGGCAGCGTGCTTGTGTCTATGCTACGCTGCAACAGCTGAGACGGGGAGCTGCCCGGCGCGGGATTACCTGGAAGAAACTCCCCGGGCAGCCGAAGTGGTTGCGCAAAAACAAGTTCAGCCGGGGAAGCTTCCAGATCCTCTTTAGGCGCAGAACGTAACCCCAATAAAACCCACGGTAGCTTGTCTACCCAATTTGCATCCGTCAGTGAAGCCCTGAGAGCCGCTTTCAACGATCTATGAAAACGTTCGCATAACCCATTAGCCTGTGGATTGTACGCGGTTGTGCGGTGAATTGTGACACCCAGGCTGCGGGCCATTGTTGACCAGAGTTCGGAAACAAATTGAGGGCCTCTGTCGGAGGTAATATCTAATGGGACTCCAAAACGCGCCACCCATGCTGTTAAAAACGCGCACGCCACCTCCTCGGCTGTGGTTGCCGCCAGTGGAAGCACTTCCGGCCAGCACGTGGTGCGGTCCACCATTGTCAGAAGGTGCGTGCACCCCTGTGATGGCGGGAGGGGGCCCACGAGGTCCACGTGAACATTGTCGAACCTCTTAGCCGGGATGCGAAACGGCTCCAAGGGAGCCTTCGTGTGTCTGTGTACTTTGGCTTGTTGGCACGCCATGCAGGCTGCCGCCCAATCTTTCACTTGTTTGCGAAGGCTCGGCCACACGAATTTTTCCCCTACCATTTTGACCGACGCGCGCACTCTCGGGTGCGCCAAAGAATGAATCGAGTCAAACACGCGGCGGCGCCACGCGGCCGGGACCACGGGACGCGGGCGCCCCGTGGAGACATCGCAGATTAGGGGCGGCATGCCGTCTTGCAGCACCCTGCTCTCCAGCCTTAACCCTGTTGGTCCAGACTGGAGCGCGCGCACGTCTGCGTCACTAACCTGCTCTGCGGCCATGGCTGCGTAATCTATCCCCACGCAGACCGGGGCCGCCACGGCGTGCGAGAGGCAGTCTGCTACTACATTCAGTTTACCCGAGACATGCTGAATATCGGTAGTAAACTCTGAGCTCGCGGCCAGCTGTCTCTGCTGCCGGCCCGACCACGGTTCTGAAACCTTGGCCATCGCGAATGTTAGCGGCTTGTGGTCAACGAACGCGGTGAAACTGCGCCCTTCCAGCCAGAACTGGAAGTGGCGAATGATCAGGTGGAGAGCCAGCAACTCCCTGTCGAATGCGTTGTATTTACGTTCACTGTCGCGCAAAGTCCTGCTGAAAAAGGCAAGCGGCTGCCAAGCCCCGGCTACGCGCTGCTCCACGACCGCCCCATGGCCACATCTGAAGCGTCAGTGGTGAGCGCTATGCGGGCCGTTGGGTCTGGATGTGCCAGCAATGCGGCATTTGCCAGGGCTGCTTTGACTTCCGAGAACGCCCGCTCTCGCTCCGGGGTCCATTCGACCTTATCCGCGGGCTTCTGTTTTCTGAGCGCGGCGTACAGTGGTTGCATGAGCTGCGCTGCGCGGGGAAGGAAACGGTTATAAAAATTCACCATTCCCAAAAATTCTTGTAGCGCCCTGACCGTTTGCGGCCGGGGAAAATCTGCTACTGCGCGCACTTTGTCAGGCAGCGGAACTGCTCCTTCAGGAGAGATGCGGTACCCCAAAAATTCAATCCCCGTCACCCCGAACTGACATTTCGCTGGGTTGATTATTAACCCGTGCTCTTCCAACCTCCGGAAAACCATCGTGAGGTGGGTTTCGTATTGGTCTTCGGACGCGCTGGCTACTAAGATATCGTCCAGGTAGACAAACACGAAAGGGAGATCGCGCAGCACTGCATCCATCATGTGTTGGAACGTCTGTGCAGCCCCTTTAAGCCCAAAAGGCATGCGCAAAAACTCAAATAAACCGAACGGAGTTATTACCGCTGTTTTGGGTATGTCCTCAGCACGCACTGGGACTTGGTGGTAACCGCGGACCAGGTCTATTTTAGAAAAAAACGCGCGCTCCTGCAAGGTGAATGGAAAAATCCTGAATGTGAGGAATTGGGTAGCGGTCGTGCGCTGTGGCATTGTTCAACCTGCGGAAATCCCCGCAAGGTCGCCACGAACCTTCAGCTTTAGGGACCATGTGTAGCGGGGAAGCCCATGGGCTGTTTGAGCGCCTAATGATGCCCATCCTCTCCAGGTTGGCGAACTCCTCGCGCGCTATGGCCAGTTTAGCTGCGTCCAAGCGCCGAGGTCTTGCAAAAACGGGCGGCCCGGTGGTGGTGATAAAATGCTCCACCCCGTGTTTAGCGATGGCTGCCGAAAACGTCGGGACAGTGAGTGCTGGGAACTGAGTGAGCAGTGTGTGGAACTTACCGCATGTAGCTGTGACGTTGGCTTGTGCTGTTGGCCGGGTCACTCGAGCTATACAGGGGAGAGAGTCAAAAGATAGTGCATTAACCAGGCGTCTGTTAGCGACGTCTACCAACAAACCATGTGCACATAGAAAATCAGCCCCCAGTATATGGAAATTCAATGCTGCTATGACGTAAGTCCACTCAAATCAGAATCAGAATCAGAATCAGAATCAGGTTTATTGCCATTGTTCATGTGATACACAAACTAGGAATTTGTCTCGGTGCCATGCTGCAACATTAAAAACATAATGAGAAAAAGGGATAAACTAAAAAACTAAAGGACTAGAAACGTGCAATAAGTGTAGAAAAATAAGTAATAATAAGTAATAATAATAATAATACTAGTAATAATGAGTAGTACTAGTCAAGGCAGTTTAAAAAATTAGCATGTAGCAGATAATGTGAAGTACCACATAGTGCAGTCAATAATGCAACAGAAAAACAGTGATGATTGACATGAGTCTGGTTGAGCTGCTGTACATAGTGCACGAGAGTCAAAAGTCACTTAGTGTTCAGCAGTCTGATGGCAGAGGGGAAAAAGCTGTTCATGTGCCGAGAGGTTTTAGTCCGAATGGACCGAAGCCTTCTACCTGAGGGGAGGGGGGCAAACAGCACGTGACCAGGATGTGAAGGATCGGCTATGATCCGGCCAGCACGCCTCCGGGTCCTGGAGATGTACAGGTCCTGGAGAGATGGGAGCTTGCAGCCTATCACCTTCTCAGCAGTGCGCACGACGCGCTGCAGCCTTAGTCTGTCCCTGGCAGTGGCTCCTGCGTACCACACAGTTATGGAGGAGGTGAGGATGGACTCGATGATGGCCGTGTAGAACTGCACTAACATCTTGGTGGGTAGCTTGAGCTTCCTCAGCTGCCGCAGAAAGAACATCCTCTGCTGGGCCTTTTTGATGAGGGAGCTGATGGTTGGCTCCCATTTGAGGTCTCGGGTGATGGTGGTGCCCAAGAAGCGGAAGGAATCTGCAAAGGTGATGGGAGAGCCTGTGATGGTGAGGGGGGGCAGGGGGGATGTGACTTTCCTGAAGTCCACAATCATCTCCGCTGTCTTCAGAGCATTCAGCTGCAGGTTGTTGTGGCTGCACCAGGACACCAGCTGGGCCACCTCTTCCCTGTAGGCGGACTCGTCACCGTTGGAGATGAGCCCGATGAGGGTGGTGTCGTCCGCAAACTTAATCAGCTTAACAGACTGGTGGGAGGAGGTGCAGGAGTTGGTATAAAGGGAGAAGAGTAGGGGGGAAAGTACACAGCCCTGGGGTGATCCAATGCTGATGCTAACAGAGTCTGAGACAGACTTCCCCAGCCGCACATGCTGTCTCCGGTCCGTCAGGAAGTCGGTGATCCACCTGCAGAGGGAGTCAGGCACGTTGAGCAGGGACAGCTTGTCCTGGAGCAGATCGGGGCGGATGGTGTTGAATGCGGAGCTGAAGTCCACAAACAGAATCCTGGCGTAGGTTCCCGGGGAGTCCAGGTGCTGCAGGATGGAGTGGAGGGCCAGGTTGACTGCGTCGTCCACAGACCTGTTAGCACGGTAGGCAAACTGCAGCGGGTCTAGGAGGGGTGTGGTGATGGACTTGAGGTGAGACAGGACCAGGCGCTCAAAGGACTTCATGACTACAGAGGTGAGCGCTACAGGTCTGTAGTCGTTAAGTCCAGTAATCCGTGGCTTCTTGGGGACAGGGATGATGGTGGAGGATTTGAGGCAGGTCGGCACGTGACATTGCTTAAGAGAGGTGTTAAAAATGTCTGTGAAGACAGGAGCCAGCTCTTTCGCACAGTGTCTCAGGGTGGAGGGAGACACACCGTCCGGCCCGGGGGCCTTGCGCGGGTTCAGTCTGGAGAACTGTCTGTGCACGTCCTGCTCACTGATGACAAGGGGAGGGGGGGAGGAGGAGGAGGAGGAGGAGGGGGGACCGCTCTTGATGAATTAGGGGCTGAGGAGGCAGAGGAGCTGGGTGGAGTGGGTGAGTTGGACACAGCTGACGAGGTGTCAAAACGGGCATAGTGTTGGGACAGTCTTTGACAAAGGGCTTTGTCATCCTGACCTTTAGAAGCCTGAGGCCGATAGTTGGTGATTTGCCTCAGTCCTCTCCACACAGAAGCCGAGTCATTAGCAGTGAACTGCTGCTGGAGTCTCTCAGAATATACAGATTTAGCTCTCCTCAGCTCTCTGTTAAACCGATATTTGACCTCCCTGTAGCAGTCCCTGTCTCCACTTTTCAACGCTGCTTCCTTCTCCTTCCTGATCCATCTGAGCTTAGCTGTGAACCAAGGCTTGTCATTAGAATATCTTATCCTGGTGCGCGATGGGAGAATGTGCTCTTCACAGAAGTTGATATATGAGTTCACAGTGTATGTGTACTCATTAAGATCACGTGTGGCTCTTTTAAACATGCCCCAGTCAGTTATTTCCATGCATGTGTTCAGTTTCTCTCCAGCTTCACTGGTCAATTTCTTTGTGGTAGTCACCACAGGTTTAGTGAGTTTCAGTCTCTGTCTGTATGTGGGGATGAGGTGAACCATCACGTGATCAGATAGTCCCAGCGCAGCGCGGGGAACAGCGCGATATGCGTCCTTTACTGAAGTATAACAGTGATCTAGCGTGTTATTTCCTCTGGTTGGACATTTAATACACTGTTTGTAGCGGGGGAGCTCGTGACTCAGATTGCTCTGGTTAAAATCGCCCACCACGATAACCAGGGAGTCTGGAAAGTTCCGCTCCGTAAGTTGGATGTGATCTGCGAGCACGCGCTGAGCTTCGCGCGTGTCCGCGTCAGGAGGGGCGTACACAGCGACGAGAATGAATGAGGCAAACTCGCGCGGGGAATAGAATGGCTTGCAGTTAATTAAAAGAAATTCCAGGGCGGGAGAACAGTGTTTGGAAATCACCGTTACATCAGAGCACCAGCTGTTGTTAATATAGAAGCACACTCCTCCTCCGATAGACTTACCGGACAGCTCTGTGACGCGGTCAGCACGAATCAGCTGGAAACCCTCGAAGCTGATCGCGCTATCTGGAATGTTCTCATTAAGCCAGGTCTCAGAGAAGCAGATGACAGACGAGGAAGCGAGGTCCTTGAAACGCATCAGCAGTCTTAATTCTTCTACCTTGTTCAGGAGAGAATTGGCATTGGATAGAAATATGCCAGACAAGGCTGTTCGCGAGCCTCTTTTTCGTAGCCGAGCGAGAATCCCTCCTCTCTTCCCTCTTTTCCGCCGTCTTGCTTTTTTGGCCAAACAATGGATCAGATCAACGGCAGGAGCTAAAAAAACTGGAAGAAGGTCCATGGGGGTGAGAGTCCTGATATTTAGTAGTTCTTCACGGGTGTATGAACCGGCAGATGCACAATCAGTGAACAAAAACAGACAAATTATAAAAATTAAAGGGCAGCGATACACCATGGCGGCCGCTGTGGGCGCCATCTTGTTTTTTTTTTGTTTTTTTTTTTTGTATGGCCAAATGTATGGCCGTGTAGAGACAAGAGTAGAGTCCTCTCACCAAAGGTCTTAATCCCCGAGCCGTTTGCTGCTGCCATCTCGGGGCCGCTAGATCCTGCCAGCCGGTCAGCGTAGGTCGGCCGGATGAAACTCTTCTGGGCGCCGGTGTCCACGAGTAATTGCCTCCCCGAGCGTGCGTCCGTCAAGTAGAGCAGCTTGTTCTCCTCCCCGAGGGTCGCGCCTGCTACCGACTCCTGGTCTTGGTGTTTTCCCGAGCGCTTGAATTGGCACGGTGGTATACATTTGCGTGCCCTCTCTGCAAAGTGGCGGTGGTAGAAGCAAAGTGTGTCTCCCCCGCGTTCCTTGGCCCCCGCTGCTGCTGCCGTCAGTGGCTCTGCTGCTGCCGTCGATGGCTCCTCGCCTCCTCTGGCTGTTGCGCCGGGCTCCGTCGCTGCCGCAATGGTCGTGAACTCCCTGCTGGCGACGATGATCCGGTTTGCTTCCCGGGCTAGCGCACGATAGTCCCGCTTGGCCAGCAACGGCGAATTGGCCAGGGTCACTCTTGCCGCTGATGGAAGGTTCCGGAGGAAGAGGTGGGTAAAAATGAAATGGTCATCGTCTGTGCCCTTTAACCTCAGCATCTTCTCCATCAGGTCTATGGCCGACCAATCTCCCAACCCGGTCCGAGTCAGGAGTCTCTCTGCTCTCTCACCATCCGAGAGTGTGTAGTGCTGGATGAGCGCAGCCTTCAGCACGCCGTACTTGTCGTCGGTTGGTGGCTGATCGAGCAGGCTCTCCACATGCTGAGCTGTGCGGGCGTCAAGCGCTGCGACCACATAGTGGAATTTTGTGTCATCTGCCGATATCCCCCGGAGGGCGAACTGCGCCTCGACTAGGTGGAACCAGGAGCGCGGATTGTGCTGCCAAAAATCCGGTAGCTTGATCGCAACAGCACATGCGTGGCTGGGGGTTCCCATCGAGGTTGGCTCCAGGGATCTTTCGTTGTGTTCCATGATTCGTCTTGGTCACCAGTGTGGAGCGTGTAAATAACGAGGCGGATTTGACTCAGACAATTTATTACACATCTCACACATGAAGCATAGACAGAATGACAACTCAGCAGAGACTCTCCTCTTAAATAGCCTGGCATTCCTCTAGAAGCTTCTAACACACAAAAGGTCACATTGCATTCACTTCCTTAATCCTCCACCATTCCTCCAGAAGTTTCTTACACACAAAAGGTCACACTGCATTCATCCTTCGCACCTCCCTGTTATCTCCCAGGGAACCTCTGCTCTTTGTTCTTGTCTAAGATGCTATACAATTATGCTCTCCCCATGTGCCGCCAAAACATAGTAAATAGTAGTTTTAGTGTGTGAGTATTTTTTATTGTTTTTATATTTGCGTTTTTTTTCTTTTTGGACCATTTAGTCTCCTATTGTTACATTTCATTATTCTTTTGTTTGTTGATTTTTACACTGTAGCACATGGTTTTAATAGATTTCATTGATTTTATTTTTAACTAATTTCTAAACAGGTAATAGATACAGTGACATCTAAGAAAATGTTCAGAAGATCAAGTAGAAAGTGCAAACCTCCTTGTAGACTCATGGAAGAAGCCAGAGTTGTGGAGAGTGCAAATAACGGAGGCAGACTTATGCAGCAGACGACTTTATTCACTCTCCATCAGTCATCCACAGAAAAAGCATATATCAATACACCAGGGTCTCTCCTTTTATATCAGCCGCCCATCTCACATCTGCATGACATCTCGCATCACAATACATTCAACCTTTCTCCCCCCACTACTTCTTCCTGCTACCTCACCATAACCTCTCTCATCTCAATACCTATTGTCCTTCTCTGTTTACCCTCTGCATCCAGTCTGAGATGATTAACCCAGCATCTACACCGCCCCCCCCAGAATCTCAGACAGAGTTTCAGTCCTCACATCCTTTTGGTTTCAGTGTTCCTCCCGTATCTGCTGTAACAGGGGTTGTCCGGATGAGTCTGCTCATCCCAAGATGGCCGCGCCGCCTGTGTTTCTGGCTGCTGGTTGTCTCCGCTTGTTTGTCCTGTTTTTGATTGTGTTATTGTGTCTGGATTATATGCAATCAGCCATTGTTTATGATCGCCAAGTGCTGCTGGATATTCGATCTTCCATGGTGGGGTTTGGCTGTCATAATCAGGAGGGAAGATTCTTCTATCGGTCTCTGCGTCTGCAACTTCCCGTTGGTACCTGGGATCCCCGCTGTGGTTATACTGGCAGAAAGCGATCCAAACCTCGGGGAAGACGTGCAGGTGCCGCGGTGAAATCCAAAAGGCTTGCTCGGCTTCGCCGTCTCGCTCGCTCCACCTCGTCTTCTCCTAATTCTGCAGCTGGCCTCTTTCCTGGATCCTGGCCCTCGGGTGTGCCCGGAGTGAGGCCATCATTTCTCCGGCCTGTTTTCCCTGTTCTACTGTGCCAACCGGCCTTCTCCCTGCTCCGAGCCAGCAAATCCCCTGCAGATAGCGGGTGCCTATGTCAACTTTCACCAGCCCCCATTCCTGGTGAGACTGCTGCTGTGACATAGCCCTTCCAGCTGGCGTTGCTTAACGCACGTTCCATCTCAAATAAATCATTCTTTTTGAACGATTTGTTTATTACTACAGGGCTGGACTTTTTGTTGAGACTTGGCAGAAAAGTGAGGAATTTACCTCCTTAATTGAACTTTGTCCACCGGAATGTACCTTCTCCTGTGCTCCGAGATTGACAGGCCGCGGCGGTGGTCTGGCCATCGTGAACCGGCGCCGCTTCGTTACACGGACGGTGAGCCATGGAACTTTTTCATCATTTGAACTGATGATTTTAAAAATTGGCTCCTCAAACCCATTTTATTGTGTTTTAATTTACCGCCCTCCAGGAGTTAATGCCTCCTTTTTATCTGAGTTTAGTGATTTTTTAACTTCTATTATTAAATTTGTGCGGATTTTATTACTTGGAGATTTTAATTTGCATATTAATGATCCCAATGACAGTTTTGCTGTGAATTTCATGGGTATTATTGAATCATTTAATTTTGTTTTTGTTTATCTGGCCCTACACATATAAAAGGAAATACACTTGATCTTGTTTTTACACTTGGTCTTAATGTGAATAATGTTCAGACTAAGGAGCTTCTTGTGTCAGACCATTTTTGTGTTCTTTTTTAATTTATCAGTTAAATCAGTCTGTTACACTGACAAGTGGGTAAAATGCTCTCGTGTCATTGACCAGTTTTCAGCTGTGAAATTTTCTGCTGCCTTTGACAGCAGTGTGGTTTTATCCTCTGATGACGACACTGAGAGCTTGGTCTGCTCTTTTAACTCACTCTGTTCAAGCATCTTAGATGTAGTTGCTCCCTTTAAAACCAGGACTGTCCGTGCTGTTAATTCATCCCCCTGGTTAAATGATGATCTCTGTTGTTTTAGATGTAAATGTCGGAGGGTGGAAAGACTGTGGAAGTCCACTAAACTTGAGGTGCATCGATTGTACCTTAAGGAACTGTTAATTGATTTTAACAATATGATAAAAATGACAAGAACTTCTTATTTTTCCAATATCATCTCCTCCAATAGTAACAATCCAAAGATCCTCTTCAGCACAATAGACAGTATAGTTAATCCTGTTAGTCCTGCTCCCCCTGTTTATTCAATTAATGACTGTAACAAGTTTCTTTCCTTTTTTGTTGACAAGGTCACTGCTGTTAGGGCTGGTTTTACTCATTTCTTTCCCCTAATCCTTGATTGTCCTAACAGACAGGCCTTTTTAAGTGATTTTACCCCAATTTCTTTTGAGGATTTGTTAGTGTTGGTGAATTCCATGAAATCCTCCTCCTGCGTTTTAGATATTTTTCCTTCCTCAATGTTAAAAGAGGTAATTGGCTCAGTGGGTACGTCTTTGGTTAATATCATTAATAGTTCACTTGAATCTGGTTGTGTACCCTCATATTTTAAACATGCAGTTGTGCAGCCACTTTTAAAAAAAAAAAAAAAAAACCTTGATCCATCTGTTTTTAAAAACTTCAGGCCAATTTCTAAGCTTCCTTTTATTTCTAAGCTTTTAGAAAAAGTTGTTGCCAAGCAGCTCACTGACTTTCTGATTGAACACAATATTATCGACAAATTTCAGTCAGGTTTTCGTCAGAAACACTCGACAGAGACCGCTCTTCTCAGGGTGTCAAATGATATTTTAATGTCATCAGACTCTGGCAAATGCTGTGTTTTAGTGTTATTAGATCTTACTGCAGCATTTGATACTATTGATCATTGTATTTTGTTACAAAGGCTTATAGATTGGGTAGGTATTTCTGGAAAAGCTCTGAATTGGTTTTTCTTCTACCTTTCTGGTAGGAGTTTTTCCGTGGCTGTTAGCTCTTATTCATCTGACTCTGCTCCTTTAACCTGTGGGGTGTCTCAGGGTTCTATTGTGGGTCCACTTTTATTTGCCCTATATATGCTGTCACTAGGTTCTATTATCAGCTAATTTAAAGGTGTGTCTTATCACTGCTATGCTGACGATTTACAGCTACTTTTCTCTTTTAAGCCTGACCATGTTGACAATTTAAAAATTATTCATGATTGTCTGTCTGCAATTAAGGACTGGATGTCTAGTAACTTTTTGCAACTTAATGTTGATAAAACTGAAGTCCTTATTGTAGCACCTGATAATCTAATTCCTAAGTTGGTTAATAGCATTGGTTCATTAAGTTCTAACGTACGGTCTAATCTAAAAAATCTTGGTGTCATTTTCGATCAATTGATGAGTTTTGATCAGCATGTCAAATCTCTGACCCGGAGTTGTTTTTTCCACCTTAGTAATATATCCAAAATTAGGTCATTGGTTTCCTACACTCAGTTAGAAATCATTATTCATGCCTTTGTTTCTTCACGTTTGGACTACTGTAATGCTCTTTTTACATGTCTTAGCAAATCCTCTTTACACCGCCTACAGTTAGTCCAGAACGCTGCTGCAAGATTACTAACTAGTGTCACGCCGCGCTGCTCATCAGCGGCGCCAGCTGCACACACACCTGCACATCATCAGCGGCGAGGGATTTAAGCCGCCTCACCCTGGGCTTCGGCCTGAAGCCATCAGACTTCACTCTTCAGGATTGCTGTGAGTTCCCTCTCATACCTCAGCAAGCATTGCGGTAAGAAGCCCTTACCTTTCTTTCTCCAAGTCTGCTCCCCTGTGCACAGGTGGATTTCCCAGCGGCGGACTATTCCTCTCCATCGCCTGTTCCTCGCTGCTGCACCGGGCTCTCCAGGTGGCTGTCTACCGGACCTCGTTCCTTGCTGTGCCAGTCATCTGCCCTTTCCAAGTAAGCTCCTCTCCAACTTGTATATCTCCTGTGTTGGTGTGTGCCCGTCACCCTTCTCCCTGTGCTTTTCCCATAGGGTTGTCTGGCTGTACGGTCTCCTGCCTCTGTGCCCGAAGCAGACGCCATCACCAACACATTCACATCTCGCAGACACACATTCATACACCCTTGTTGTCAATAAAGCTATTTGAGCTACTCTGAGCCTGCGTGTGTGTCTCCTGAGCCGTGCATTATATCAGTACGGCTTCAGCAGAGCGGCTCGGCAGACGGCGGGCTCACACGCCGACTTTCCACTCTCGAGGCTCGAGTGGACCAAATAGCTTTTCAGCAACAGTTGATTTTTAATCAATTGATTATTATAAATAACCGATTGGGCCGCTTGGACACCCAACAGCCGTTCCCCCCGGCTCGTCAGGGTGGCGTGGCTCCTGCTGCTCCAGCTGCCGTCCAGCTGGCTCCGGTAGCACCGGTTCAGCTCACGCCCATTCCAACCCCCGCCCGCTTTAGCGGCAAGCTCGGCGGAGCGCGGGGGTTCATAATGCAGTGTGAGTCCGTGTTCCACCGTGTGCCCGGGGATTTTCCTTCAGATCACAGCCGAATTGGCTACATAGGGAATCTCCTAGAGGGGCGAGCGCTAACTTGGGCTTACGCCGTAATGGCGAGGCCCAGTTACGCCACCCTCACCTATGGCCAATTCGTGAGACAATTCCTGGAAGTCTTTGATCACTCTCGTACCGAGACTGTCCAGGTCGATCGGCTTCTCAGTCTCCAGCAGGGAAGCCGGTCGGCAGCGGACTTTGCGATCGACTTCCGGGTAGCGGCGGAGGAATTGGGCTGGGATGAATGTTCATTCTGCGGCCTTTTCCTCCGCAGTCTCAACGATGATCTGAAGGATGAACTGGCTGGGCGGGATATCCCGGAGACTCTAGCGGAGCTAACGTCTCTTGCCATCAGTTTGGATAACAGGCTGCGCGAGCGCTCCTCGGGGCGGAAGTCCTCTTCTTCTTGCTCTTGGGGTGCCTCGTCGCTCCTGTTCCAAGCTCACCCCCTGGCGACACCGCCACCATCGTGCCCCGAGGAGTCGGAGCCGATGGTGACGGGTTGGACAAAGCTTCCCCCTGCGGAGAAACAACGCCGCCGTGAGTTGGATCTCTGCATGTATTGCGGAGATGATCAACACACGGTGAAGCTTTGCCCAAGGAAAGCCAGACGGTGGGGTCCGCGAGTCACTGTAGGGGGCCTCGTGGACATCAATCGGTTAAGCTCCCTCACACAATTGAAGCTGCCCATCCGATTTTGCCACAACTCCACTGGGCATCTCACTCACGCACTAGTGGATTCGGGCGCGGAGGGCAGTTTTATTTCACAAAGCCTGGCAACCCGATTGGGCATCCGCTGCCAAGCACTAAAAAAACTCCCCTCTCCCTGGTCAACCTCTCCCGTGTCTCCCTGGGGAGAGTAACACACCAGACCGTTCCTGTTCCGGTTATCATCTCTGGAAACCACCGGGAGGAGATAACCTTCTACGTCCTGCCCAACTCTGTGTCGCCCGTCATCCTGGGGTACCCCTGGCTACGTCTCCACAACCCCGTTTTGGATTGGAAGTCCGCTGGGGTGTCGGCATGGAGCACATTCTGCATGAGCACCTGTTTACAGTCCGCTGCCTGCTCTCCGTCCTCTTCCCCAACACCTACAGACGCTGCGCCCCCGGACCTGTCCCTGGTGCCATCGGAATTTCACGACCTGGGTACGGTATTCAGCAAGTCCAAGGTGATGTCTCTTCCTCCACATAGGCCCTATGACTGTGCAATTAACATCCGCCAGGGGGCACCCTTACCCTCTGGGCGACTCTACAGCCTGTCGGCGCCGGAGAAGGAGACCATGAACGCTTATCTCAAGGAGTCGCTGAGTGCTGGGATAATCCGCCCTTCGTCATCACCTGTGGGGGCAGGATTCTTCTTCGTGGGCAAGAAGGACGGTTCCCTCCGTCCTTGCATCGACTATCGCGCCCTAAACGACATTACGGAGAAGGATCGCTACACCCTGCCCCTCATGGACACCGCCTTCTACTCCCTCCAGGGGGCGACTTGGTTCACCAAGCTGGATCTACGCAGCGCATACCACCTCGTCCGGATCCGGGAGGGAGATGAGTGGAAGACAGCCTTCCGTACCCCGAACGGCCACTTCGAGTACCTGGTGATGCCGTTCGGGTTGACCAACGCCCCAGCCGTCTTTCAGCGCCTCATTAATGACGTCCTCCGGGATTTCATTGGCCTTTTTGTGTTCGTCTACCTGGATGACATTCTCATCTTCTCCAAATCCAGGGACGAGCACCCGGTCCATGTGAGGCGGGTCCTCCAAAGACTGCTGGAGAACCGGTTGTATGTGAAGGCAGAAAAATGCGAGTTCTACGCGAAGACAACATCCTTCCTCGGGTTCATCATCTCCCACGACCAGGTGCTTCCGGACCCAGAGAAGGTGAAGGCGGTGGTGGAATGGCCCACACCTGCATCGAGAAAACAGGTGCAGCAGTTCATCGGGTTTGCAAATTTCTACCGCCGCTTTGTCCCTAACTTTGGCACCATCGTCGGCCCGTTGACCCGCCTCACGTCCCCTAAGGTCCCGTTCCGGTGGACCGAAGAGGCCGCGGCTGCTTTTCAGGCGCTGAAGGCGGAGTTCTCCTCCTCCCGGGTCCTTAGCCAAGTCAACCCTGCGCTGCAGTGCATCGTGGAAGTGGACGCTTCGGACACAGGAGTGGGGGCGGTTCTATCCCAGCGGTCGCCGGATGATGGAGTCAAACGGCCCTGCGCCTTCTTCTCCCGGCGCTTGTCCCCGGCGGAACGGAATTACGACGTGGGGGACAGAGAGCTCCTCGCCATCAAGCTCGTGCTGCAGGAGTGGCGTCACTGGCTAGAGGGGGCGGACCTGCCGTTCGTGGTCCTGATGGACCACAAGAACTTGGAGTACCTGAGATCTGCCAAGCGTCTGAACGCCCGCCAGGCGCGCTGGTCCTTGTTCTTTGCCAGGTTCCGATTCAACATCACCTTCAGGCCTGGCTCCAAGAACGGCCTGCCCAACGCCCTCTCTAGGCAATTCGCCCCTGAGGAGTCGGAGGACACGGTCCACACCATCCTACCCAGGTCGTGCGTCGTGGGAGCCGTCACCTGGGACATTGAAAGCAAGATCCGGAAGGCGCAGGAAGTGGAACCTGACCCTGGCGGCGGACCGGAGGGGAGGCTGTTCGTGCCATCCACGGTTCGGGGGGAAGTCATCCACTGGTTGCACACATCCAAGCTCACCTGCCACCCTGGCTCCTCCCGGATGATTGACCTCCTCCAGCGGTCCTTCTGGTGGCCGGGCCTGCGGAGGGACGCTGCCCGCTACGCCCGGGCCTGCCCAGTGTGTGCCACCAGCAAGTCAGGAAATGCCCTCCAGCGGGTTTGCTCCAGCCTCTGCCCGTCCCTGGCAGGCCCTGGTCGCATATCGCCCTGGATTTCGTCACCGGACTCCCAGTCTCAAACACCTTCGACACCGTCCTGACCATCGTGGACCGCTTCTCCAAGGCGGCACACTTCGTCCCCCTACGAGGTCTCCCAACTGCCCTGGAGATGGCGGACCTCCTAATCCAGCACGTGGTCAGGCTGCATGGGATTCCGGTGGACGTGGTCTCGGACCGGGGGCCCCAATTTTCTTCAGAGGTTTGGAGGTCATTCTGCAACGCCCTGGGAGCCAAGGTGAGCCTCTCCTCCGGCCATCACCCCCAAACCAACGGGCAGTGTGAGTGGACCAACCAGGAGCTGGAGGCTGCGCTCCGCTGCATCACGGCGTCCAAACCAACGTCCTGGAGTAACCACCTCGCCTGGGTTGAATACGCCCACAACACCGCTCGCTCTTCTGCTACAGGGATGTCCCCCTTTAAGGAGTCCCTGGGTTACGACCCCCCGCTGTTCCCGGCGCAGGAGAGTGAGGTAACTGTCCCCTCAGTACGGGCGCATCTCAGGCAGTTCCGCTCCATCTGGGCGTCAGCGCGCTATGCGCTTTTACGCACGGCGGAGTGCAACAGAGCCGTGGCAGACCGACACAGAAGACCTGCCCCGGCGTACAGAGTTGGTCAGCAAGTCTATGTGTTGACCCAGGACGTGATTTTAAAGGGCGAGAGGAGGAAGCTGGCACAGCGTTTTATGGGCCCATACCCCATCACCAGGATCATCAACCCGGTGGCTGTGCGTGTAGCTATTCCCCCCTCCCTCCGCATCCACCCCACCTTCCACGTGTCCAAGGTGAAGCTGGCAGTCTCCGACCCCCTTTGCCCTCCTCCTGCTGCGCAACCCGCGCCCCAGATGATTGATGGCCATCCGGCCTGACCTGTCTCCTCCATCCTGGACTCCCGGCGCCGGGGTCGTGGGTTGCAGTACTTGGTGGACTGGGAGGGCTATGGGCCTGAACATCGGTAGTGGGTACCCTCGTCGTTTGTGTTAGACCCATCTCTCATTACTGAGTTCCACCGAGCGCACCCTGAGAAACCATCGCCAGGAGGCGCTGCTAGAGGGGGGAGTACTGTCACGCCACGCCGCTCATCAGCGGCGCCAGCTGCACACACACCTGCACGCACACCTGCACGTCATCAGCGGCGAGGGATTTAAGCCGCCTCGCCCTGGGCTTCGGCCTGAAGCCGTCAGACTTCACTCTTCAGGATTGCTGTGAGTTCCCTCTCATACCTCAGCAAGCATTGCGGTAAGAAGCCCTTACCTTTCCTTCTCCAAGTCTGCTCCCCTGTGCACAGGTGGATTTCCCGGCGGCGGACTATTCCTCTCCATCGCCTGTTCCTCGCTGCTGCACCGGGCTCTCCAGGTGGCTGTCTACCGGACCTTGTTCCTTGCTGTGTCAGTCATCTGCCCTTTCCAAGTAAGCTCCTCTCCAACTTGTATATCTCCTGTGTTGGTGTGTGCCCGTCACCCTTCTCCCTGTGCTTTTCCCATAGGGTTGTCCGGCTGTACGGTCTCCTGCCTCTCCTGCCTCTTTAACTGAGGCAAGATGGCGACCAGGATGGTCACACTTTTTCAGCGCTGAGACAAACTCGCTGATTTCCCACTTACATCTTACGATCGGCGATCGTGACGGACACCCACGGGCTGAATTTCCACCTCCGTCAGAATCCCGTTGGAATGCCCCTTTAATCGGGTAGAACTGCTGCGCTCTACTAGAAGCGATTGCCAAGCTAACGCTAGTTAGCTTAACGCTGGCCCCAGTGCGCCACTCCGACACGAAGCGGCTCAGTCCCCGGTGAGGGCCTATCGGAGGAACCAATCGAGGCGGCAGTTGGGAGCTCGAGCGCGGCGTTGGTGAGAGACGGGGCCACCTGGACCCAGCAGGACAGTGGCCTGAGTCGGAACCCAGTTGCGAGGTCCAGCTGAGGAACTACCAGACTGACGGCGGTCGGTGACGGGGCCTAGCGGAGGTGCCACCCAGCCAGACGGCGGCGAGCGGCGGCGGTGATCGGTGATCGGTGAAGTTCGGCTGCGCCGGCGGTGTGCGGCATAACCGGCCAGGCAGACGGCGGCAGGCGGTGGCGAATGACGGGAGTGATCTGCGGAGCTGTGCAGCGCTACTTGGCGGAGGAGCTGTGTAGGAGCTGTTGAGGCGAGTTCAGCAGCGGCCGGGCTAGTTGAGGCCTAGCCGGATTCTCTGTTTACTTCTATCTACAGGTCAGTAAGATGCCACCAAAGAAAGAGGAAATGGAAGAAATCAAAAAAGCTCTGAGCTTTATGTCAGAAGAATTGGCCAAATTGACTAACCAACAGGACAAAATAATAGGCCTAATAGAACAGGTTCAAGCCCTAAATTTAATAATTCAAGAAAAAGACAAAAAAATTATGGACCTGGAGCAACACGGGCGTCTTTTGGAGCAACGCGTCGAGGATCTTGAACAAGGTTCTCGTATTGATGACCTAGTTATAAGTGGACTAGACATCAGATATCAGTCATACGCCCATGCCACAGTAGGTCTGAGTGGTGAAGATGCACCCATGAGAGAATCATTGTCATTAGAAAATCAAGTGCTTCAGTTCCTTAATGATAAAAACATTAAGGTAGAAGCCAATGCAATCTCAGCCTGCTATGCTCTACCGAAGAAAGATAACAAAACAAAGAAATCAATTGTGATGCGCTTTGTGAACAGAAGGGTAAAGAATAACATACTGAGGCAGGCCAAAAAGCTAAAGGAAACTCAAGTTTACATAAATGAACACCTGACAAAAAAAAAAACGCTGAATTAGCACGACAGGCACGGATGCTAAAAAAACAAGATAAGATACAAGCAACCTGGACAAGAAATTGTAGAATTTGGATTAAACTAAATGGATCACCTGAGCAAGCAAAGAGTATAATGATCAGAGATGCTACTGACTTAGATAAATACAGATGAACACTGATTAGAAAATTATGAGCCAATGATAATCCATATTCATACACACGATAAGAATAGTTCTTTTGATACACCATGCCAAAGTACTTTAATAAAAATAACCAAAACAAACAAAAACTTATGACTGACTCAAGTAGACATCAATTATCCCCAGTTGGAGGAAGTCATTTGACACAGAATGAGGAAACTCAAACTCTGAAAACATACCATTATGCTGAACATAAACCACAAGAGATGGAGAATGATATTGATCCTGATAACCACTTTTTCAATAATATTCATAACCACTGTGAATATTACACTGAAAAACAATTCAAAAGTCAAATGCAACTAGATGGTAAACTGTCAATAATACACTTCAATAGCAGAAGTCTTAACAAAAACTTTCCACAGAGTCAGGACTATTTAAAACAGCTAGACAGAAAATTCACAGCTATTGCAGTCTCTGAAACTTGGCTTAACAAAGAGCAGGCTCCCCTGATGGCAATAGAGGGATATCAGATATTTTATATTAACAGAACTCAAAAAAAGGGTGGTGGTGTTGCACTGTATATTGATGACCTGTACAGGTGTAAGCTTGTAAATGAAATGTCCTTTGCACTACCAGGGATCTTGGAATGTGTTACTATTGAGATTGACCTAGACAAAACAAAAAATCTAATCATAAGCTGCATATATAGAACGCCGGGAACTTGCATTGAGACATTCAGAGATAAATTAGTCGAGCTGTACAATAATATTACTAATAAGAAAATGGTAGCAATTTGTGGAGATTTCAATATTGACTTACTGAATCCTCATCAACAAAATGTAGTTACAGAGTTCATGAACTCTATGTACAGCATGAGTCTATATCCCACAATAACACATCCCAGTAGAATCACAGTTCACTCTGCTACACTTATTGACAACCTGTTTGTCAATGTTTTCGATAAGAAAATAGAAAGTGGATTATTGATAAATGATATAAGTGACCACTTGCCAACCTTTGCACTTATCCATGGCCACACGGGGCCCAACGCAGAAAAAACTTCAAAATCGTTCAGACACAAATCACCAAATGCAATCAGTTCTCTTAAAGAGGACTTGCTGAAGCAAGACTGGACAGAAGTCTATGTATCAGATGTAAATGAAGCCTATGACACATTTATAAACATTGTAACCACTCTTTATGAAAAAAACTGCCCATTAGTAAAAAAAAAGCTTAAACACAAATTTGCTAATAAGCCATGGTTAACCAAAGGACTACAAAAGGCGTGTAAAAAGAAAAATTTATTATATAAAGCTTTCCTAAAGAAAAGAACAAAAGAAGCAGAGCAGCGGTATAAAACATACAAAAATAAGTTAACATATATAATAAGATGTAGTAAAAGAGACTATTACAGTAAAGAACTGGAGAAAAACAGAGACAATATTAAAAATACATGGACAATACTCAACAGTATCCTTGGAAATAAAAGCAGAAATACAAGCTACCCAACTAATATTCCAAAAAATAATAAAACGACTCAGAGTGTGAATATTGCTTCACCTGCAGATGAATTTAATAATTTTTTTGTTAACATTGGACCTAAACTGGCCCGAGAAATACCCACTACGGTGCCAACAGGTGATACAATATGCAATAACACTGCTGTAAAAGACTCCATCTTCATAAAGAACACAGACGAAAGAGAGGTCATTGAAATTGTTAAATCGTTCAAAAGTAAAACATCTACTGACTGTGATGGTATCGACATGCTACTAGTCAAAACTGTTATCGAATGCATAGTAAAACCACTGACGTATATCTGCAACCTGTCTCTCCAATCAGGTACATTTCCCAATGCAATGAAAATAGCTAAAGTAATTCCGATATACAAGACGGGCGACAGAGGGGAACTCTCAAACTATAGACCAATTTCACTATTACCGCAATTTTCCAAGATACTTGAAAAAATATTCTATGAGAGAATTGACAACTTCATACTGAAGAATGATTTATTATGTGAGCAGCAATATGGGTTCAGACACAAGAGGACAACTGCATATGCCCTAATGGAATTTACAGAAAAAATATCAACAGCCATTGAAAATAAAGAGTATTCAGTTGGAGTATTCCTAGATCTTAAAAAAGCATTTGATACAGTAGATCATAATTTATTATTAAAGAAACTACAAAATTCTGGTATTAGAGGGGTAGCACTGTCCTGGTTAAGTAGTTACTTAAACAATAGATATCAGTATGTATGTGTTAGCAACAAAAACTCAGAGTTGCTGAAGGTCACCTGTGGAGTCCCACAGGGTTCAGTTTTGGGACCATTATTATTCAATATGTATATAAACGATATATGTAAAGTCTCAGAAAAAATGGACTTAATATTGTTTGCCGATGACACTAATCTGCTATGCAGTGGAAACAATTTGGAACAACTTCTGGATACACTCGGGAAGGAATTAGGAAAGCTTAAACTGTGGTTTGATTCAAACAAATTAACGCTCAATTTAAGTAAGACAAAATTTATAGTCTTTAACAACCATCACAACAATCCAGTACCCAAACTCAGTGTAAATGGTGTAGAGATTGAAAGGGTATCTGAAACTAAATTCCTTGGAGTAATAATTGATAACAAACTGTGTTGGAAGTCACATATTAATTATATTAAAGGTAAAGTTTCCAAATCAATTGCAATATTACACAGAGTGAAATATTTGCTGAATCAACCCACACTATACACCTTGTATCATTCATTAATACTCCCATACATGACATATTGTAATGAAGTATGGGGAAATACATACAAAACAAACATATATCCACTCTTTATGCTTCAAAAGAGAGCTATTAGAATAATAAACAAAGCAGCTTACAGGGAACCAACAAACCCACTTTTTCTTAAACAAAAAACTCTCAAGTTGAAAGATCTGATTGACTTTAAAACCGCAATAATAATGTTCAAAGTGAAGAATTTATCACTGCCCGCAAATATCCAAAAGTTGTTCCAAACAAGGGAGAAACGATATCACTTCAGAGGAACATGTATATTTCAAAAGCCTACAGTGAGAACAACCACCAAGCAACACTGTATTTCAGTGCAAGGAGTCAGATTATGGAGCGATTATGGACCTGAATTAAAATCATGTACAACGCTTGGACAATTTAAACAAAAACTAAAGGAAGAAATACTCCAAACATATTTACAAGACGACATGTAAACTCACATAAGGATTGACATATCCAGCCTGTGTTGTGCTATAGCTTAGTTTGTTTTTTTTTTGTTTTTTTTTTCTCTCTGTGACATTCTGTCTTAGATTTGTCTTGAATAGTAACCGCTTAACTTAGCTTAGCTTAGTCTTCTTTTTTTTTTTTTCTCTCAGTCACACTTTGTCTTAGCTTTGTTCTAAATTGTAATCACTCTTGTCTTGTTTACTCTTTTTTCTTTGAATTCTTGGATGGAATATGGGTGGGCAATATAAGCTGCGGCTTCAGCCATCACCCATTTCGGATAACTCACGTGGAATTGTTTAGTAGAAGGAGTCTTTGTCTAATTTGACCTTGTTGTTATATTATACAGTTTCTTTTAACCTGTACTGTATCATCCGAAATAAAATTCATTCATTCATTCATTCATTCATTCATTCATTCATTCATTCATTCATTCATTCTGTGCCCGAAGCAGACGCCATCACCAACACATTCACATCTCGCAGACACACATTCATACACCCTTGTTGTCAATAAAGCTATTTGAGCTACTCTGAGCCTGCGTGTGTGTCTCCTGAGCCGTGCATTATGTCAACTAGGTCCAGTAGATTCTGTCATATCACTCCTGTTTTGGCCTCCTTGCATTGGCTTCTTGTAAATTATAGAATTGATTTTAAAGTTCTTGTTCTTCATGAAGAGGCGCCTTTTTATATTAGTGATCTGCTCTCTCTACACCAGCCCAGCAGGTCTCTCAGATCTTCTCATCAGAATCTATTGGTAGTCCCTAGTACTAGGCTCAGAACCAAAGGCGATAGAGCCTTTGCTGCTGTTGCTCCCAGACTGTGAAACTCCTTGCCTTTTGAACTTATATCTGCACCTTCCATTGGTGTTTTTAAGAAGCAACTAAAGACCCACCTTTTTAGCCTGGCTTTTTAATTAACTATGTGCTGATTGTATTTTTATGTGCTTTTACTGTCTACTTTATTTTTTTTACTGTTTTATGTGCCTGTGTTTTTATTTTGTTTTTTACGATGTTAAGCACTTTGTGACTCTGTCTGTGAAAGGTGCTCTATAAATAAACTTATTATTATTATTATTATTTTCCACCTCTGCGGCGCTGCTGTGCCGGTGGGGGGCTCCTGGGGGTGTGTCTGTCTGCGGGTGGGCAATGGAAAGGGGGGGGGACCTTCGACTTGCCCGTGTGGCTGCTCTGATGAATCTTTTACCTGGGGAGTTCTCAGTGGGGGTCTTCCACGCCGAGGGGCCCGAGCCAACATCACTTGCTCGTCTGCCACCACAAAGGCAGGCTTAAGTCTGTCTATACATATTTTCTCCCTACGACCCCCCAAGTCTAACAAAAAATGTTTGTCCCCTGTTTCCAGCACTCTGAACGGACCATCGTAGGGTGGGCGCAATGGGGAGCGGTGGGCGTCAAAAGCACGTGGAAAACAGTGGTGGGCCGGGCCTGGCAGCGTGCCTGTGTCTGCGCTATGCTGCAAACGCTGAGACGGACAATTGTCCGGCACGGGATTATCTGGCAAAAATTCCCCGGGGAGCCGCAGTGGCTGAGAAAAAACAAGCTCCGCTGGGGAAGCCTCCAAATCCTCTTTTGGTGCGGAACGCAACCCCAATAAAACCCATGGCAACCGGTCTACCCAATTTGCATCCGTCAGCAAAGCCCTGAGCGCTGCTTTCAGTGACCTATGAAAACGCTTGCGTAACCCATTAGCCCGTGGGTTGTACGCGGTTGTGCGATGAATTGCAACACCCAGGCTATGGGCCATCGTGGACCAGAGGTTGGAAACAAACTGTGGGCCCCTATCGGACGTGATGTCCGACGGGATACCAAAACGTGCCACCCAAGTTGTCAAAAAATCGCGCGCCACGTCCGTGGACGTGGTTGCCACCAGCGGGACTACTTCTGGCCAGCGTGTGGTGCGGTCCACCACTGTCAGAAGGTGCGTGCACCCCTGCGATGGCGGGAGGGGGCCCACGAGGTCCACGTGAACATGGTCGAACCTCTTAGCCGGTATGCGAAACGGCTCCAAAGGAGCCTTCGTGTGTCTGTGTACTTTGGCTCGTTGGCACGCTACGCAGGCTGCCACCCACTCTTTCACTTGTCTGCGCAGGCCTGGCCATACGAACTTCGTTCCCACCATTTTGACTGACGCGCGCACTCCTAGGTGCGCCAGAGCGTGAACTGACTCAAACACTCGGCGGCGCCAAGCAACTGTGACTACCGGGTGCGGGCGTCCTGTGGAGACGTCGCAGATTGGGGGGGGCTGCCGTCTTGCAGTACTCTGCTCTCCAGCCTTAACTCTGTTGGTCCAGACTGGAGCACGCACACGTCCACATCACCAATCTGCTCTGCGGCCATGGCTGTATAATCTATCCCTACGCAGACCGGGGCCACTACTACGCACGAGAGGCAGTCCGCCACCACATTCAGTTTACCCAACACATGCTGAATATTGGTTGTAAACTCCGAGATCGTGGCCAGCTGTCTCTGCTGCCGGCCCGACCATGGTTCCGAAACCTTGGCCATCGCGAACGTTAGCGGCTTGTGGTCCACGAACGCAATGAAGCTGCGCCCTTCCAGCCAGAACTGGAAGTGGCATATGGCCAGGTGGAGAGCCAGCAACTCTCTGTCCAACGCGCTGTATTTACACTCACTGTCGTGCAAAACTCTGCTGAAAAAAGTGAGCGGCTGCAAAGAACCGGTGATGCGTTGCTCCACGACGGCCTCTATGGCCACGTCCGAGGCATCGTAGTGAGCACTATCCGGGCCACTGGGTCCGGGTGCGCCAACAGTGTGGCGTTTGCCAGGGCTGTTTTAACCTCAGAGAATGCCTGCTTCCGCTCCGGAGTCCATTTGACTCTGTCTGCCGGTTTCCGTTTCTTGAGTGCGGCGTACAATGACTACATGAACTGAGCTGCGCGGGGGAGGAACCGGTTATAAAAGTTAACCATCCCCAAAAACTCTTGCAGCGCCCTGACCATACGAGGCCGGGGAAAATTCGCCACGGCGCGCACCTTGTCGGGCAAGGGTATCGCTCCCTCCGGTGAGACGCGGTGCCCCAAAAAGTCAATCCCCGTCACGCCGAATTGGCATTTCACCGGGTTGATTATTAACCCGTGCTCTTCCAACCTCCGGAAAACCATCCTGAGGAGGGTTACGTGTTCGTCTTCGGACACGCTGGCCACCAGGATATCATCCAGGTAGACAAACACAAACAGCAGATCGCGCAACACCGCATCCATCATGCGTTGGAATGTCTGTGCCACGCCTTTCAGTCTGAAGGGCATGCGTAAAAACTCAAACAAGCCAAACGGAGTTATTACCGCTGTTTTGGGTATGTCCTCCGCACACACCGGGACCTGGTGGTAACCACGGACCAGGTCTATTTTAGAAAAAATGCGTGCCCCGACGAGGTGAACGGAAAAATCCTGAATATGGGGAATCGGGTAGTGGTTGTGCGCTGTGGCGTTATTCAACCTGCAGAAATCTCCGCACGGTCACCACGATCCCTCGGCCTTAGGGACCATGTGTAGTGGGGATGCCCATAGGCTGTTTGAGCGACTGATGATGCCCAACCTTTCCAAGTTGGCAAACTCCTCGCTCGCTATGGCCAGTTTAGCTGCGTCCAGGTGCCGAGGTCGTGCGAAAATGGGCGGCCCGGTGGTGGTGATAAAGTGCTCCACCCTGTGTTTAGCGATGGCCGCCGAAAATGTTGGGACCGTGAGTGCTGGGAACTGAGTGAGCAGTGTGTGGAACTTACCGCCTGGAGCTGTGATGTTGGCTTGTGTTATTGGCCCGGCCCCTCGAGCTGTACAGGGGAGAGAATCAAAAGACATTGCATTAACCAGGCGCCTGTTAGCAACATCAACTAGCAACCCGTGTGCACACAGAAAATCAGCTCCCAGGATTGGGAAACTCAATGCCACTATGACAAACGCCCACTCGTACATACGGCCGTGTAGGGATAAAGTCAGTGTTCTCTCACCAAAAGTCTCAATGTCCGAGCCGTTTACGGCTACCAGCTGGGGGCCGCTAGCTCCCACTAGCTGGTCAGCGTAGGACGGCAGGATGAGGCTCTTTTGGGAGCTGGTGTCTACGAGGAACCGTCTCCCCGAGCGCGAGTCTGTCACATAGAGCAGCTTGTTCTCTTCACCTGCGGTCGCAGCTGCTACTGACTGCCGGCCTTGGCGTTTCCCGAACGCTTGAATTTGCATGGTGGAACACATCTGCGTGTGCTCTCTCCAAAGCGGCGGTGGTAGAAGCAGAACATGTCTATCTGGTGCTTCCTGGCCCCCGCTGCCGCTACTGTCGCTGGCTCCTCGCCTCCGCTGGTCGTCTCGCTGGGTTCCGATGCCGCCGCGTTCACTGTGAGGGTTCTGGTGGGGAGGATGATCTGATCTGCCTCCTGGGCTAGCGTCCGGTAGTCACGCGCGGCCAGCAAGGGTGAATTGGCAAGAACCGCTCTCGCCTCTGTTGGGAGGTTCTGGAGGAAAAGGTGGGCAAACAGAAAATGCCCGTCGTCCGTGCCCATCAACACGCCAACATCTTCTCCATCAGTTTGACCGCCGACCCATCTCCTAACTCGGAGCTCCTCAGGAGCCTCTCTGCTCTCTCACAGTCCGAGAGCGTGTAGTGCCGGCTCAGCACGGCCTTGAGAGCCCCGTATTTATCGTGGGCTTGAGGCTGTAGAAGCAGGCTCGCTACTTGCTGAGACGTGCGAGCGTCCAGCGCTGCGACCACATAGTAATATCTGGTGTCATCTGCTGTTATTCCCTGGAGGGTGAACTGGGCCTCGGTGTGGTGGAACCAAGACCGCGGGTCGTGCAGCCAAAAGTCCGGTAGTTTGACCGAAACAACGCACGTGTTGCTGGGGCTTCCCATCTGGGCCGACTCCGGGGTTCTTGCCTCGTGTTCCATAATTCGTCAAGGGGTCACCAGTGTGGAGAGTGCAAATAACGGAGGCAGACTTATGCAACAGACGACTTTATTCACTCTCCATCAGTCATACACAGAAAAAGCATGTCTCAATACACCAGGGTCTCTCCTTTTATATCAACCGCCCATCTCACATCTGCATGACATCTCGCATCACAATACATTCAACCCTTCTCCCCCCACTACTTCTTCCTGCTACCTCACCATAATCTCTCTCATCTCAATACCTATTGTCCTTCTCCGTTTACCCTCTGCATCCAGTCTGAGATGATTAACCCAGCTAATACAGAGTAAGTTTTATTCCCAATTTGATTACAATAACATTTGTTTTTTCAATTTCTAGTGTATTTTTCTCTCATTAGGTTTGCCTCAAATTGCTTTATCATAGTATGTTACTTTTCCTTTGTTTCTTTTGGATAAATCTTATATAAAATCTTATGTTATATTTTTAGAGTCTTCAGATGAAGAGCCTGCTCCCAGCTCCAGCAGTGGGACAGGGTGGGGAAGGAGCCGGATCCGACGCAGTCGGGGTGGTCGTCATGCTCCTGCAGATCTTCCCTGTAGCAGCTCACCTATTCCCAGGTATTAGCTTTGTCTCAAATTGCTTTTATCATTGTATATTACTTTTCCTGTGTTATATTTATTACTAGATAACAATAGGTAACTATTTCTATATTATATAAAAGCTTATGTTATATTTTACTCTATGCAAAAGGCACACCCCCTGGATGTGTAGGAGTGCAGTGTGGGGCTGTGTATTCAGGTGGATAGGAACTGCTTTTTTACCCTTCACAGCACCTAAAACGCCTGGACATGATAACAAAAAATGCCTGTAAATTGGACACAGAGCCATCTAGATAAACACAAATTTTGGACAACATGTCATTTTCATTTTTGATACGCTAAATATTTTGTTCATGTACATTTTAAATGTTTATAAAGGGTAAACTGATGGAAATTCAAATCCAATTTTTTGTTGTTGTTATAGTCTGTTTTTGTTTTAATCTGTTTATTAAAATAGCACACGTGAAAAATCACATATACATTACAGCTTTTTTTATAAACACTCAGAACACCCTGCTATGTCCCTGTAGCAGTGCAATTAAAACAAATCAAAAGTTCACATTAGACTTAAAGTTAACTATATTAAAATAATTTGAAAATAGACATTGCAAAGTTGCACTGTTGCACTAATATGACGTTAGCTGAAAAAAAAAACAACCTGGGGAGGAATTATAAATATATGAAAAAAGTGAAGATAATTTATAATGTTTGCAAAGAGGTAAAATAGTCAATAAAGTTGTTCCATTGTTTGAAAAAAGTTCTGAACTGCCTTTAATTGTGGGATTGATCTTATCTATTTTGATAAATGACACAATGTCTTTGAGCCTCATAGAGATACTGTAGATAGAGGTTTAGGAGATTTCCAGAGGAGTAGGATACGGCGCCGCGCTACTAGAGAAGTAAAGGCCAATATTCTATGTTGTGTGGGAGTTACTGGGAGGGGAACACGAGGAATCCCAAAGATAACAATGTGAGGGTCCATTTGAATCTGGGCTCTCAGAACTGTGGACAAGGTAATGAAAAAGTCCGTCCAAAACTTCTGCAGCTGACTACAGGAATAAAACATGTGTGTCAGGTTACAGGGTGACACATGAGTTATACGCTGTTTTAAACATTTATAACACATAATGACAAATACTTGGCAGATTTTGAAATTTACACTTCTTGTCATGATTTTGAAAAATTTGAGGAGGCTTAAGTGCAGGGCAACCACTTCGGAAGAACACTCAGACACAGATGAAAAGTTTACACCACTTTAATGATAAACCCAAACCCTATACAAAACATGCTAAGTTAAATAATGAACACACACACCACGATTAAAGAAACCCACAACCAAAACGTCACAATATGTACAAGAAAACAGTTGCAAGCTGGAGCCACATGCGATCTAGGGAAAAGGAGAGGATAGGAAGGATTAATAATGGATGAGGAGTACAGGGTAAATACTGCTGAGGGAATGGGTCTTACGGTACTGGCAGAGAGCCCGGCCGTGACTCCAGCCAGGGAGAAGAGAGGAAGAGCTGATGATGGCCGGTGAGGAGGAGGAGTGAATGGAGGACCTGGGTGGAGAAACCGTTGTCAAGGAAGAGGAGGATTCAGACGAGCGAGCAAGCACAGCCCCAGAGACGCACCACTGGAGGCGGCGGCAAACCTGAGGGAAGAGGAGGACAAAAAGGTAAGACCACGGAAGGGAATAATAATTTTGCCGAACAACAACAACTGCTGTTGAATGGTGGCACAGACCCAACAATCCAGAGGAGAGCTCCTCGCACTCTGGCCCTTAAATAAGCTGCTAAATCAGGCAGCAGGTGTGTAGTCACGCAGGTGCGCTTGACGAGCTCCGGAGCCAGGAAAATAGAGACAGGACAGGAGGGGGGAGACGTGCTCGCCTGATCATGACACTTCTCCTGAAAAAAGGAGAAAATATTTCACAAAAAAACCCCCACTGTATTGTAGAGGGTAAAAGGGAAGGATGTGGAGGCAAGGCACGAGCATAGGTCAACACAGAATCTTTATTAATCCTCTAACATATATGTACAGCTTATGGCCCCCAGCGTGGCTGCTGGGGCCGAGTCTCTGTAGAAGAGCCTCCCCAGTTTCATATAGCTTTATTAACCTCACATAGAAACTGGGGCTGGTGCATTATGCATGGATATGACAAAGGAAATGTGTGGAGTGATTATCGTAACACTTGTTACATTCATCACAATACATTCGCCTCCCTGTGCTACATGCTACAGCTGGGTGCAGCAGGGGGCGAAGGCGCATCGTTGTCTGATCTAGTTACCCCTGGGGGGGGGGGGCTTCCCTCTTCAGTCCATTATTCTGCCCCTCTTCCCACTTCTGGGTGTGAGAGAATGTCCACATGCTGTCTCCCGTGTTCACCACACAGCCCCCCCCCCCCCCCCGAACACCCAGAAGGGGCTGTAACCCCCCGGTCCTTTGGGCTCAAGTCAGCGCCCCAGGTGGCTGCAATGGGGGGTTACCGCTGTCACTGTCCTGCTGGTGAAGTGTGTCGGATGGCATGTAAGTCCGTGGGGGGAATGGGGGAGGGGTGAAAAGCACTTTCTGCCCCGCTCCAAGTTCCAACACGTTGAATGGCAGTGGTTTGTGGGCACACGGGATCCGGTGCGTGTTGTGCTGACAGAACAAAGCCTGCAAACGGCAGGTTTTTGGGACAGAGGTGCGGGAAGAACAATGTCGAGGACAATGGGGAGATGGGGGGGAAACAATGGAATGCCGGCCCAGGACGTTAAAAGCCTCTGGGCCGCGCAAAAATTGCATGCAGATCAGCCTCAGGTGAGGAACTTTTCTGGTAAACCCTCCGGTAATCCACAGTGGCTGTGAAAAAAAATAAGTCCCTGACGACTCCTCATGTGGGTCCGGTCCTGCCAGGATCTGGGGAAGGCGAAAGGCCCAATTCCCTGAGGGTGCGTCGCGGCAGTGAAAAAAACTCAAGCTGTGTCAGGGAAACTGGCAATTCTGCTTTAGGTGCGGGGGCAGTCCTAAAGGCTCCGGGGAAAGCAATCGGCTTAATTCCCCGTGGATGTGCAGCAGCTGACAAACAAATACAAGTCCTGTGGGCGAGGCTGCCTGGCTGCTTTAGGTGCGATGCGCAAAGCCTAAAGGCTCCAAGGATGGCGATCGGCCGTGTTCCCCAGGAAATGTGCCGCGGCTGAGGACAATGTATAAGTTCTTGGGGCCGATTTGTCCCTGGTGCGTGGCGCGCGCGTCCATGGCCACGTAGCTTTAAGTTACACTGTCCTGTGCGCCGAAACTCCGCTGTCGGGAGGTGAAGTCAGGGTCAGGAAGCTTGATTCAAGCAACGCAGACGGTGCTGCTCTTCCCCTTTCAGGCCGTTTCTGTGCGGTGCTAGTCTCGCTGATCCTGGTGTGTCTCGGTCCCCGTGCCGCTCGCTCTCTCTGGCCCTTGAGGTTACCAATGTGGAAAGAGGAACAGGTATGCATGCTCCAGTGTAGATGAAAAGGATGCCGGGGATCCCTGGTACTCTGGAGTCCACAGCGTGGTGAAAGGGAGTAGACGGCCCATCTCACTTCAGGTCACCAATGTAGAGGGTAAAAGGGAAGGATGTGGAGGTGAGGCATGAGCGTAAGTCAACACAGAATCTTTATTAACCCTCTAACATATATGTACAGCTTATGGCCCCCAGCGTGGCCGCTGGGCCGAGTCTCTGTAGAAGAGCCTCCCAGTTTCTCTGCATTCTGTTTATATAGCTTTACTAACCTCGCATAGAAACTGGGGCTGGCGCATTATGCATGGGTATGACAAAGGAAATGTGTGACGCGATTATCATTACACTTTTCATTCATCACAATACATTCGCCTCCCTCTGCTACATGCTACAGCTGGGTGCAGCAGGGGGCGAAGGCGCCTCGCTGTCTGGTCTAGTTACCCCTCGGTGGGGGGGGGGGGGCTTCCCCCTTCAGTCCATCATTCTGCCCCTCTTCCCGCTTCTGGGTGTGAGAGAATGTCCGCATGCTGTGTCCCGTGTTCGCCACAGTATAACATATTTATTGACAATAAAAGGTAAAAATTACCAGGTGAACTATTACAATTACAGGAAGTGAAATTAGAAAATTTCCCATGTAAACCTCAATGTTCCAGGGACCCCAGGTTGGGAACCACTGCCTTAGAGCAAAGCTGTTTTTTGCAGCAGTGCATCAGCCCCTCCTCACAAACAGCAGATTGGCTTTGACAACACCGGAGGCAACCACAGACCACCCAGTCACTGTTAGTTAGAGGAAAATATGAATATAGGAGGAAAATAAGAGTCATTACTTGTATGAGAGATAGTTATGAATCTGTGAGACATCATAGAGATCAGGAGCAGAGGAGGATTCGTTCAAGTGTGAGCAATTATGGTGAGTTGTTTAGTTTATGAATATTGTTGGCTTATGACTGTTAATGCTGTGAAAAATCCTGTAAATGTATCATTTGAAGGCTAACTCAGAAATTGTGGTGAACTTTAATCTGTAGTCAGACTGTTGTTTACATGGTTATTAATGAGCCTGATGATTATCATTGGTTAGCTTTTAGCTAATGTAAAGCGTGGTATGTGTCTGCTGGGGGAATTTCCTGATAACATGCACACGGTTACATCAGCTGTAGTTTACAAACACACAACCACTCCTTTGCCTTTACTGATCTCTGGTGTTCTGTCTGCCTGCGACCGTCTACGAGTATGTTAGTCGTCAGCTGCTACAACCCAATTCTCTACTAATGTCGTCTCTTCTAGTGTCCGGCAGACGCCGACTGGCCGTCTGGAAGGGTAGTGTAGCATGTGATTCCGAGGGGTAGTTAAAAACAACTTACTGCAAGTTTCTTTAAAACCAGGTGGAGTCACAGGTAGCAATCAAAAGGGGGAAACTTTAACATGAGGAAGTTTAAAGGGATTTTATTGCAATAAAATATGCACAACAAATGCCCACTTAAATAAAAAGGCTAAACTAAAACCTAACAATTAAAACAAAGTTAAATTGAACAACAAAAAACTTAGGCTAATAAACTAAAAGTGGGTTAAAAAACAAAGTCCATAAAAGCTGAGTAGGAGGATCCAGTCTTCCAGGCCAGGCTCTGTCTGCCACCACGACACCGACGCCCTTAGGAAACCTGTATAGGGGAAGACACTTGCCAGCAGTATATCCAGACATCTGTTGTCACAGCCAACATCATCGTCATGGGCTGCTGCTATCTGGGAACCAGGTACTTACAGCCCAGGCAGAGCTGCTCACTCTACCCCTTGCTGTACTTCACCCGCAGCACCACCAACTGCTCCACATAGAAGTGTCTCCCCCCCAAATGCCGGCATCCTGGTGGTCCTGGCCATTACTGCTCCTCTTCCTCAGTCATGCCCTCCTTCCGCTGGGCCTTTCCTCAGATAGGGCTCCTCCTTCCTGGCAAAAAGCTCTCTTCAAGCAGCACCTGTCTCTGGACTGCCAAAGCACCTTTTATATCACGTGCAACCACAGGTGCTGCACATCCCAATCAACACAGGTGCTGCTGCTGGTCATTAATTAGGGGAAGTAGTATGGAAGTAAACTTAATATAAAATAAAAAAAAAAACCAAACAAACCCACAATAAAATACTTCCACCCCACGACAGTAGGACAATTCCCAGTGGACTGGCTATGGTGTGGTCTGCTTGTGTTGGACCTGTATTATTGTTCAGTAGTTCTGTGTTGTCTGAAGTACACTGAACGCACCACAGGGCTTCCAAGAGAAAGAGGCAGCAGAAGAGGATGAGAAGTTTGAGTAGAGCTCTGACAAGTTAGGGTTACCCTTTATCCACTGCTGTAAGGCATGCACCACGGCCAACAGTGGCATCTATCTGGGCCTATTAAAGTTCCAAGGTAAATATCTGCCTCCTGCCATGCTCATTTTACACAAACGAGCCGCTGTGCTACACTGTGTATATGGAACGGTATGGATACAACCGCCTGGCGGTGTCAGTGAGTATTGTTATGTATGGAAATAAGCCAGCCATGAGCCGTCTTATGCAGAGCAATGAACTGAACTTTATTACAGACACAGGTGAATATACATATATAGCAGCTGCAGCCAGCCTAACGTCATCCCCCTCAGACGGCTACGGCAAGCCCCAGGGTTCAAACCCTCCTAAAGTCACACATCACCCCCCCCCCCCCCACTTTAGAAAACTCCAAAACCATACACACAATTGAAACCCCCCCAAATCTGGGACCCAAATCATGCACTAAAATAACGAAAAACAATGTACTAAATTGGTCTAACACACTCACTCAAAACAACCTAAAAATAGGGCTGACAGGTGGACTACTGTACAGCCCGCATGGCAGGGTGGTTTATTCTGCCACCCATAAACTAAAAGAGTCTTTATGCAAACTAAACATATTAGCCGTGCTCCTAAACATAATAACGCACAATAATAACCCCATAACATGCATGCACAAAACACCAGAACTATAAATAAAGTGCTACCGCGCAGTCATTTGGGTGAAAAAAACAACAACCTGGAACCTGCATGGGGGGGGGGGGGGGTCTAGGGCAGCCCCTCAGCAGGTGTGCCCCTGGAGACCGCAGACCCCTGGAGCAATGGCCGATCTTCTGGATGGCGGAGCCTGGATCCCATCCTGCCATCACCGACTCCCGTCCAGCCTCGCCACCTGGAGCGTTTTTCCAGACACGCCAAAGCTGATTGGCGTGCCTTGACGAGCCGTCAGACAACCCAAAGCACGCTGCGCCCAGCTTAGCCACTATGCGCAGACACCCTCAATGTTTTGCTGGTTGTCATTTGGTCCATCGTCGCCGTGGACATCCTTCACCCCGAACTCGAACCAAGTCCATAACATGAGGTGGAATTTTACTCGGTGTGTTGCTTCTGAGCATGCGGTGACTCCATGCTCGTTGGTCTGGCCCCGTCCTCTTCTATAAATGCTGTAGCGTTCATCGTTGTGGCTGTAGACCCCCCACCCAACTGTGGCCAAGTTCCGGGGGTATCTGGGGCTAGCACCTCGGTGTCACTCGCCGACACGGGCGCCTCACTGCCATGCTCAGTACCCCCCTTTACCGTGTCCCGAGTGCCGGCACTGAGACCCACCCACACTGAACCTGAATGAAATTGGCCCTGCTTGACCACTGTGGCGTTCGTTAGCTCTTCGTACTGTTCGCGCCCAGTGTCCGTCTTCGATAGTGGCTCATCTCGGGTACAAAAGCAGTCTGGTACCTCCTCTCTGTCTTCTAAAGTGTTCCACTGTGCCACGTCGTGTGCTTCGGCTTGCTTGTTGTTCTCCACGGATACGGGCTTGCTCTCCTGTGACTCCGATTCCACCATGTTAGCTAGCGCTGACTGCCTGGGTAGCTTCTGTGTTTGGCACCCAATTAGCCCCGTGGCTAACTCCTCCGTTGCTACTAGCTGGGCCATTAGCTTCCCCGAGCTAGCTAGCTTAGTGTCTTTTGGCACCATTAGCCTTTCAACCCACAGCTTCATGCTACGTGTATGTTTGGCAAAGTAGCTAGCAAGCAGCCCAACAGCATCTGCATAAGACTCCGTCTCCCCTAACGTGGAAAATTCTCTGACCTTCTAAGCCGCGTTTGCAAACCAGAAGGGCTCACTTCCTTACTCCGTTGACTCCACCCAGGCCCAGCGCCGCAATGTACACCTCAAACGCGGCCAGTCAGCAAGGCCACAGAGTTGCTGGTTCTCCTGGGTGCTCCAAAAACGGCCATAGAGGTGTTCCTCATGCCTCCATGAGTTAATCCTCGATCGCCAAATGTTACGTATGGAAATAAGCGAGCCGTGAGCAGTCTTATGCAGAGCAACGAACTGAACTTTATTACAGGAACAGGTGAATATATACAGCAGCCGCAGCCCACCTGACGTCATCTCTCTCAGATGGCTACGGCAAGACCCAGAGTTCAAACCCTCCCAAAGTCACACATCACAAGTTTGTCCATGGTCGGCACTTGCTTCAAACCTCCTCAGCTGCTGGTTAAAAAAAAAGTATTCCTATCAGTATTAAAAATAGAAATACATGTCCTGTCAGTGGCAACATGGAAGGTCGTGGTAGTGGTCAAAAGAAAAAAGGAGGAGCAGAGGAATTAAAAGGAAAAAGCTCTTACCATAGATGCAGCTAAATACTGTGCTCTGTTTTACAGTCATATTTATGTTATTGATGTAGTTTTATTCTTCTTTTGCCTCTGTATGACTCATTGCAGAAGTCCTAATACTGGCTCTTTGCGTTCAGTAATTACTAAATAATTTTTGCAAAATAAATCTACATACTATGAGTAAATATTATATAAAATATTTTTTTTTCATTGAGGTTAAAGTCACACTGCATCTTATGCTCTCTCAGCCCATTTTTATTACCTCTGCCAAGGGAGGACGGAGGTAATGTTTTTTGTAGCGTTGGTTGCTTTGTCTGTTTGTTTGTTGGTTGGTTTGTCTATTACCAACATTACTCAAAAAGTTATGGATTTTGATGAAATTTTTTAGGAAAGGTGTGTAATGGCACGGGGAACAGATGATTAGATTTTGGTAGTGATTCGGATCATGATGTGGATGCAGTCATTTTTTGAATATTATTTTATATATTAATCTGACGCTTTTCATGTACTGCCCCTTTAAGACGTGCCCACTCAGTTATGTGTGTGGTCACGCCATAGGGCCATGTGCCTCTACAACCCAGAAGCCAAACACTGCAGAAAAAGGATTAGGGGGCGTGTCCACCAAACTCATTTTTCCTGCTGTGGGCGACTATTTTCTATTCATTCTCTATGAAGTCCAGTGTCTACAGCGGTGCTGAAACGTTTTGAGCGGTGGACACTTTTTGTCGCGGTGCTCAGGGCTGAAAAAAGTCCAGCTTGTCAAACTACTGTACAGTTGCGCTCATCAATGTCAGCCCTTTCTAAGCAGCCAATTAGAATTAAGGAAGAGCAAGACATACGACGCTGGTACAGGAAGACAAGAACGGGAGGTGACAGTGGAGGAGGCTGAACTTTGCTGCATCAAACAATGTGAATTTGTAGTTGATAACTGCAAAAAAATGGTATGATACCACACTGTTGTGTAATATTGCTTGATAATTATGAACCTTGTCAGTAAACTGTAATGGAGAACAGAGGAGGGAAAAAAACAAAAAAACGACCTGAAAGATTCAATAAACCATGATGTTGCTTTAAGGTGGAATTGCCCAGCCCCCAAAAGTATGGTCAATACAGTTGTGACAGTCTTATTATTATTATTATTATTATTATTATTATGTAGTCATATAATGTAGTCATATTGTTTTTACTGTAGTTTCTGTCACGATCTGAGCACGGGTCTCTTTGCCTTTTTTATATTTGTATAGTGTTGTATTTTTGAGTTCTATTCCTGTTATTTTATCCTTGGTTGGTTTTCACATTTTCTGTACTGTTTCTTAGTGTGACTAATTTTCCTGTTTACGTTCCTTGTAGTTTTGTCATTTACATATTTGGGTTTACTTGTGTCTTTATTTGTCATCGTATTATATTTGTGTCTTACTGTTTTTTTTTCTCTGATTGTAATCATCTTCACCTCCTTCCCACTCATGTGATCCACACCTGCTATCATTTATGTTTATCGTTTGCATGCCCTATTTAAGGACTGTGGTTCCTGTCACTCACTGGTGGAGTCTTAAGATTTGTTTTGCGTTAGAACCCTGTTCCTGTTCTGACGTTTTGTTACCTGTGGAGTCCTGCCTTTTCCTTTGCCGTTTTTGTTCCTAAGTTTACTTTTTGCACAGTGTGGATTTTGTGTTTGCGCACTGTCTGGACTTTGTGTTTTGTTAATAAATATCACAAACTGCAGTTCAGCGTCTGGGTCTCTCCACTCTGCCCCAAGGGGCAATTCATGACAGATTTCTGTCTGTTAATAATAATAATAATAATCATAATAATAATGGATTGTGTAGAAGAGCTTGAAATGATGAGGCGATTTGATATATAAACCAAAGTTTATTTATCAGCTCTCCTAACAAGTCTCATTCTAGTGCAGAGTAGCAGAAGGAAAAAAGAGACCGAATCTCTCCGGCTCACTGACTTTATACTTGCACATAACAAAAGACATGCATAATAAAGGCTGACATCCCTCATTATCTTAATCCCCCCATTGTCTTGGTATTTCCTCTCCTCGCCTTAGGGGGTGAGGGTGGCTCCTCCGGTCTCCCCCGCAGTGTCTGGGAACGTCTTTGTTCTTCACTCGGCGGTTGAGAGCCTTTGTCCTTTCAGAGGTGTGAAGTTGCTTTACATATGTAATTACTAAACATTTCCACATGCTTCAACATATGTAGGTTATGGAATATATGATTAATATAGACCACAGGCCCCCCAAACAACTAAGAAAGGACAATAGAAAGGTTCACAGTCTAAGATAATTACTATGACATACTAAGTGTTACATCTCGTGCCACAGAAGAAACTTTCCAGCAGCCATGCTCCTAAGAGAGTTCAGTGGTAATCATAACAGCATAGTAAAATCACAAGTCAGTCCTAAACTGTTGCAGCACAATTAGTGAACAATTGTGGAGTGGTTTGTATCAGTCCCTGTGCTGTCTGGGTTTTAATCTTCTCCCAAAACTGCTGTAGGTTGGTTTAGGCGTCCTGCTGGGACCTTCTTGTGAGGAATCTGCAGTGTGGGAAGGAGAGTGGTTAACTGTTCCCTGCCGGGGGGCTGAGTCTTTTCTCTTGGGGGGTCTACCCCGCCGAGGTGCTCTCGCCAACTGTGCAGGTTCGTCTTTCAGCAAGAAGGCAGGCTTAAGTCTGTCAATGCTGACTGTTTCTTTTCTATCCCCAAAATCAAGCACAAAGTGTTGATCACCATGTTCCAGCACTCTGAATGGCCCATCGTATGCTGGGCGGAAAGTTGGTTTTAAAGCTTCATGCCTAACAAAAACGAACTCAGCGTTTTTTAAAGCTTGAGGGACAAAAACCCATGGGAAGGAGTGATGAGCTGGACTGGGGAGAGAGTCCGGTCCGTTGCTGCCTAAAAACCTTGGGACTGGAAGGTGCCCTGGCTCTGGGTTCTCTGGTAGAAATTCACCTGGAAGCCTGAGAGGTTGTGCAAAAACTAATTCTGCAGGAGAGGCGTCTAGATCCTCTTTAGGCGCAGCACGCAACCCCAATAAAACCCAGGGAAGTTTATTTACCCAATTTGTATCCGTTAGTGAGGCTCTGAGGGCAGCCTTTAAAGACCTGTGAAAACGCTCGCATAACCCATTAGCCTGAGGGTGATAAGCGGTGGTGCGATGAATTGTTGCCCCTAAGCTGTTGGACATGGCTGACCAAAGCTCTGAGACAAATTGAGGCCCCCTATCGGACGTGATGTCCGATGGGACGCCGAAACGTGTTACCCAGTTTGTCAAAAAAACGCGAGCGACTTCCTCCGCTGTGGTTGCCGCTAGAGGGACTGCCTCTGGCCAGCGCGTGGTGCGGTCTATCATTGTTAACAGGTGTGTGAAACCTTGGGAGGAAGGTAGTGGCCCCACGAGGTCGACATGAACGTGGTCGAACCTTCTAGCAGGGATTGGAAAAGGCTCCAGAGGGGCTTTTGTGTGTCTGTGTATTTGGGCGCGTTGACAAGAAATGCAAGTTTTTGCCCATTCTTTTACGTTTTTGCGCAGGCCTGGCCACACAAACTTTTCGGCAACCATTTTAACCGAGACGCGCACGCCTGGGTGCGCAAGGGAGAGAATTGCGTCGAAAATACGGCGGCGCCATGTAGCTGGTACTAACGGGCGAGGTCGGCCGGTTGAAACATCACATATTAGGGGGGGCACGCCGTCGCGTAAACCCTTTTTCTCCAGCCTTAAACCTGTTGGTCCAGACAGGAGTGCACGCACGTCCACGTCACTGCTTTGTTCCTCTGCCATGGCTGCATAATCTATCCCTGCATGGATAGGTGCTGCGTATGTGTCTGCGTTAGTGAAGAGTTCTGCTGCTGAGGCAGTATAATCTGTCTCCTCGCGCTCTGGTGGTGTCACAGCGTGAGAGAGACAGTCTGCTACCACGTTAAGTTTGCCTGCCACGTGTCGAATGTCTGTGGTGAACTCTGAAATCGCAGCTAGCTGTCTTTGTTGCCTGCCTGACCATGGTTCTGAAATTTTAGCCATAGCAAAGGTGAGCGGTTTATGGTCTACAAAAGCCGTGAAACTCCGCCCTTCTAACCAGAACTGGAAGTGGCGGATGGATAAATGAAGCGCTAGCAGCTCCCTGTCAAAAATGCTGTATTTACGCTCAGTTTGGTTTAGCGATTTGCTAAAGAATGCTAAAGGTTGCCAGACCCAGCTGACATGTTGTTCTACAACTGCCCCTATAGCCAGGTCCGAAGCGTCTGTGGTTAGCGCGATGCGGGCCGAGGGATCTGGGTGAACTAACAATGTGGCGTTAGCTAGGGTGCTTTTTACTTTCGCGAAGGCGCGTTCGCGCTCCGGGGTCCATTCGACCGCGTTGGAAGCATTCTTTTTTCTGAGCGCGTCATATAGGGGCTGCATGAGCTGAGCTGCGTGGGGGAGGAAGCGGTTGTAAAAATTAACCATCCCTAAAAATTCCTGTAGCGATTTGACCGTCTGTGGCTGTGGGAAACTTTCTATCGCGTGAACTTTGTCTGGAAGTGGAACTGCCCCCTTCGGAGAGACTTTGTGTCCTAAAAAATCAATTTGTGACACACCGAATTTGCATTTGGCTGCATTGATTATTAGCCCGTGCTCTTCTAGCCTCTGAAAAACCGTAGTGAGGTGCTGCTCGTGTTCTTCCTCAGACGAGCTGGCTACCAGCATGTCGTCGAGGTAGACGAAGACAAAAGGAAGGTCGCGTAAGACCGCGTCCATCATTCGTTGAAAAGTTTGAGCAGCGCCTTTGAGGCCGAAAGGCATTCGCAGAAATTCAAAAAGGCCGAAAGAGGTTATTACCGCTGTTTTAGGAATGTCCTCTGCTCGGACTGGGACTTGGTGATAACCGCGGACTAAGTCTATTTTTGAAAAAATGCGCGCACCCGCCAGATGTAGTGAAAAATCTTGAATGTGAGGAATTGGGTAGCGGTCATGCGCTGTAGCGTTGTTTAATCTGCGGTAATCTCCGCACGGTCTCCAAGAACCGTCGGATTTCGGAACCATGTGAAGTGGTGAGGCCCAAGGGCTCTTCGAGCGTCTAACAATGCCCAATTTTTCAAGGGTCGTAAACTCGTCCCGTGCTATGTTGAGCTTGGCCGCGTCTAAGCGGCGAGCTTTGGCAAATACGGGTGGGCCCGTTGTGGGAATAAAGTGTTCAACCCCGTGTTTAGCCACAGTGGCTGAGAATTTGGGAATTGTGAGTGCTGGAAATTGGGTGAGGAGTTGCTCAAACTTACCTCCTGCCGTGGTGACGTTAGCCTGCACAGGTGGTGGAGAAACTCGAGCTGAGCATGGAATAGAAGCAAAGGACAGTGCATTAACCAAGCGCCTATTTGCTAGATCCACTAATAACCCATGTGCACACAAAAAATCTGCGCCTAACAAGTTAAACCTCACCGCCGCTACAACAAATGTCCATCTGTAGTTGCGGCCGTGGATGAGGAGGTGCAGGCTCTTTTCGCCGAACGTGTCGATGTTAGAGCTGTTGGCTGCCATGGCTCCGTTGCCCCGGGTGCCCGTGGCTCGATCTGCGTGGGAGGGCGTGACGAAACTCAGCTGAGCTCCTGTGTCGATGAGGAACTGCTTGCCGGTGTGTCCATCCGTCACGTACAACAGCTTATTCTTCTCGCCGAGAACCGCTGCCGTTAACGGCTCTCGGCTTTGGCGTTTAAATTTGCAGGGGGGAACACCTTTGTGAGCCTTCTTGGCGAAACGGTGGTGATAATAACAGACATCGCTCCGTCTGTTACGTTTTGACCGTGTCGCTGTCACCGCGGGCTGGATCTGCTCAGTGGGCTGTGGCTCTTCGTGGTTCTGGGCATCAGCGTTGAGGTCTGCGGATGCTGCTGTGGGTGTCTGCTCCTTGCAGGCGTTGACGAGCCGTTGAGCTTCGTTGGCGAGCACGCGGAAGTCTTGCTGGGTGCTGCATCTCATGTTGGCGAGTGTCCCTCTCATGTGTGGTGGCAGCATGCTGAGGAAAATGAATTGGAGGAGGAAGTTGTCATTGTCTTCTTCTTTAAGCTGCAGCAAATCCTCCATGAGGGCTTTAGGTTTGCACCCTCTGTGGCCGTAGACCGCCAGGATCTTCTCGGCTCTCTCTTCAGCTGAGGGGACGTAATTTGCCACGATGGTTGCTTTCAGCGTTTCATATTTGTCTTGGGCCGGCCGCCGCCAGATCATGCTCCGCACACACCTCGAAGTGGCGGCGTCGAGTTTGGAGACGATATGATAGAATTTGGTATCGTCAGCCGTGATGCCCGCCAGTGTAAACTGGGCTTCAGCTTGCTGAAACCACGAGGCGGGGTCTTCTTGCCAGAAGTCTGGCAGCTTGACAGCGACGGCATTCGTGTATACCATCACTGCTGTGTCCGCAGGGTGAGAGTGCCTTGCTTCGGCTCTCACAGCGGTGCTGGTGCTCGGTTGAGCCCTCTCAATCCCTTCTGCCGGGGGGGAAAGACATCCGTTCCCCTGTCTGCGTGGGCGCTGGCGTCTGCCTGGGTCGCCACGGATGAGTCGATTGCGGGGGAACGCCTCAGGTCCATACTCGCGTCAGGGGTCACCAGTGTTGAAGAGCTTGAAATGATGAGGCGATTTGATATATAAACCAAAGTTTATTTATCAGCTCTCCTAACAAGTCTCATTCTAGTGCAGAGTAGCAGAAGGAAAAAAGAGACCGAATCTCTCCGGCTCACTGACTTTATACTTGCACATAACAAAAGACATGCATAATAAAGGCTGACATCCCTCATTATCTTAATCCCCCCATTGTCTTGGTATTTCCTCTCCTCGCCTTAGGGGGTGAGGGTGGCTCCTCCGGTCTCCCCCGCAGTGTCTGGGAACGTCTTTGTTCTTCACTCGGCGGTTGAGAGCCTTTGTCCTTTCAGAGGTGTGAAGTTGCTTTACATATGTAATTACTAAACATTTCCACATGCTTCAACATATGTAGGTTATGGAATATATGATTAATATAGACCACAGATTGCATTTATATAGCGCCTTTCATTCAAATTTCCAGGAAAGGTGTGTAATGTCACACCGAACACATGATTAGATTTTGGTGATGAGCTCAAAACTACACTGGAGTGGTGACCTAGTTGATAGACCATCCGCCCCACCACTGGGAGGTCGTGGATTCAAGCCCCGGCCGGGGTCATACCTAAGACCATACAAAAATGGTACTTCCCGCCTTCTAGCTTGGTGCTCAGCATAATAGAATGAGGGAAGGAAAAGTTGTTTGTGGAGGCGCCTTGCATGGCAGCAACCCCTCTGATTCTAGATGTGATTAGCATTGTAGATAGGAGAAATGTAATTTTGTTCTACTGTACATAATTGGCTGTATAGAATGAATCATCTTGGCCCAAAGATGAACTCATTAGATGTTGGAGATGATCCGTAAGTGCCTACCTCCGCCAAGGCCCTGTCTCATAATGTACAGATGGATGGCAATATGGACAGACAAAGGGACGGAGGGCAGGACAAAGGGAGGGAGAGACGGAGCCTTGGCGGAGGTATGTGTTCTCTGAGTGCCCTCTAGTTATATATTGTTTTCAAATGCATGCAAAATTGTATTATTTAAGTATATTCCTTTTTTAATCATTGTATATCCTTTCTGCTCTAATGTGCACATTTTCAGTGCAGAGATCTTTAAAAGGTGTTTAAACCATTAAATTGTTTTAACTAGAAAGGGAGTAAACTATTATTGAGATGGTGGCTCACTTATGGCAATGCATCCAATCATCATACTCATTCATCATAATCATATACTGTACAGTATGATTTTAACAGCCCCTGGCTCTGCTAGAGACCATGCACTGACTAAACATACACAGGAGCCACATTTTTCACATTTAAGTCCTACATATTTATTTGAAAGCATTTTTATAATAGCTTTTTTCTAACACAACAACTGTGAAACTTGCTTTTTACAATGCAATGTTTCTTTTACCTAAACAAGTGCACACCCCATTTTCAGAAGAGTTGGAACACTTTGGGCCAGAAATCCAAAATTTAACATTTCAGTTATTAGACTGTATCATATTTTGGACCATAATGCAGCCTGTGGAACAATATTATGATGTTTTTTCTCTAGAACATATACACTGCATTCCAAATTATTATGCAAATGATATTTGTCTCTGATTTTCCTAAATAGTCGATGTAAATGACAGTCAGTATAATTTTCAAGTCATCAACAATATAAGTGAACGCCATTTACCAATTACCCTAAAGGGGCCTACCAGCTCTCTCCCCATGATTCTGGCCCAAAACATGACTCCACCACCTCCTTGCTGATGTTTCAGCCTTGTTGGGACATGGTGGCCATCCACCAACCTTCCACTACTCCATCCATCTCGGCCATCTAGGGTTGCACGGCACTCAGTAGTAAACAAGACTGTTTGAAAATTAGTCTTCTTGTATTTCTGGTCCCACTACAACCGTTTCTGCTTGTGCGCATTGGTTAGGGGTGGTTAAATAGTAGATTTATGCACAACTGCAAGCCTCTGGAGGATCCTACACCTTGAGGTTTGTGGGACTCCAGAGGCACCAGCAGCTTCAAATACCTGTTTGCTCCTTTGTAATGGCATTTTAGCAGCTGCTCTCTTAATCCGATGAATTTGTCTGGCAGAAACCTTCCTCATTATGCCTTTATCTGCACGAACCCATCTGTGCTCTGAATCAGCCACAAATTTCTTCACTATACGATGATCATGCTTAAGTTTTTGTTAAATATCTAATATTTTCATACTTTGTCCAAGACATTGCACTATTTGATGCTTTTTGGCAGCAGAGAGATCCTTTTTCTTTCCCATATTGCTTGAAACCTGTGGCATGCTTAATAATGTGGAACATCCTTCTTCAGTAGTTTTGCTTTAATTGGGCTTACCTGGCAAACTAATTATGACAGGTGTCTGAGATTGATATCAGTGATCCAAAGAGCCCTGAGACACAATGCTATCCATGAGTTTAATTGAAAAACAAAAAATTGAATGTTTATGACACTAAAATCCTATTTGCAAAATAATTTGGAACGCGGTATACTTAGCCACTGGTTGAATGCAGTCAGCTAAACTGAAAATATGGCTTTTGTTTATCTGAAAAGGTGGAGAAGGAAGCAGCAGCAGCAGTGCTACTTGTTCTGAAGCTGAGATGGTGCAGAGTTCAGAGTCAGACACAGAGCAGGAACCTTCAGGTACAGCTTAAGGTGTGTTCAGACCAAATGCAAACAGGCAAATTTTTCACGTGGCATGATTATAATTTAACTCATTGTAAACACAAGAATAGACGTGAATTCACCATCTGAGCCAGTTGCAGATGGGTGGAGTTGCCTTTATAACTTCTGCAGCTGTGTTCAACCTGCTGTGGAAATCTCCAAAACACTGTCATGCTTAGGTTTACATTATCCTACTAGGAGCTCACCTGAAAAAATTGTCCCTGCCTCCAAAACTTCACAAGATGATGGGTGTTCACATTGCTAGACTTGTTAGCACTTCCGTGGCTGGAATCCGTGGGTAAATATCAACAACATCCCGATTCAGCTGAAGAGCTCCCGGTCCTTCTGTCTGCAGATGAGTGGCAGTCTCATTTTCAAATTAGTTTACACTCCAATATTGATACTTTTACTCCAGTGACGACAGAATCTCAAGGCCATTACTAGCTAACACTATCCCTTGGACGTGAATGTGCAGATGTGTGAAATCGCGTGTGTTCACATCTTTCCATTGACTTTCTATGTATTCACACCGAACGAAAAATTCGTTTCACATTTGATCTGAATGCACCTTTAGATCCACAGTCCTAAATATGTAGGTATGCTGTTAGATGGAATGCAGTTAAGGTGCATAGAATTACTGATTACTCAAGAAGTAATCTTGAGTAATCAGTAATCTTGAGTTTCTTCCTTCCGGCATTCAGAGAGAGCAGATGCCTTTCTTCCTCCTCTCCCTCCTAATCCTCTCCCTTCTGATCCCAGCTTGCAATGTTGCGTTTTTGTCTGTGTTTAGTCGCTCTTCTTCTGCTGAATCTTAATCTAAACGGAAATTATGGATCTTGAAAGCGGCTTAAATGTGATTGTCACCATTTTAAAAGAAGATCGGGTCAAGGGGGACCCAAGGGGAAGACTCATGAACATTGGGTACGCATGTGTCTGTAAGATTGGAGATGCAGAAGACATCTATTGGCTATGATCACAGGACTTTCTACTTTGGCTTTGGAGTTCCTGATGTATCAGAAATTGTGGATGGTAAAGGAGCTGTTCAACGCGGACCCAGGCAAGCTCCTTCACCAAATTCGACCAGTTGGGGAAGGCACGAACAGCGGCATGGTGAACTGAATGGTAACTGATTCAGATGGTGGAATACATCTTGCGAGTCGCTAGTGCTCTCCAGGAATGTTTTTTAATCCTGTATATGGAAATTATGAAGCGCAGAAATGCATGAGAGAGGAAAATTCTATTCTCTGTGTGCACTGTGCAGATTTGACCTTGTTTTTTTTGGTGCCCTGCTTACATTCCTCCTCGATGAAGATAAGGCAGGAGTAGCGGCTGGCTTTAACCCAAACAATCGACAAACAATTGCTGTTGTTTCAACAGACTGGACTCTTCAAGGACAGTGTTACCATGTGTCTTCTGCAAGCAAGAGAGAGAGACTCTGGACTGCTATAGATCACATGATTAACATCCATCCACTGCCAGGAGGCGCCCTCTGCTGTTCACTAGCAATTGACACACCCACACTACACACTGCATACAACATTACATGACTGATACAAACATACATTGACACACACACACTCACACTCTCTCTGTACTGCTTTGTCATTGTGTGATCTCTATTGTCTGCTAATTGTGCATTAGAGAGTTTTTTTTCTTGTAATCACAATTTTGGTCATAAAATGAGCTTTATTTTGATCAACAATGCTTTTTTCTCTCTGCCTATTGTGTTTCCCTACCCTCCCCCCGCCCCCTCTTTACCCCCCACTGTTTCGACTGGCGCCTTCGGGCTGCTGCGGCCTGGGATGCGCTTAGAGTGCGCCCAATGCCAAGTCAAATTTCAATTCTCCTGTATGTATTGCACGTATGGTAGTATTGACAATAAACCTTATTCATTCATTCATTCATTCATTCTTCATTCATTCAAGTACAGGTTTAAGTTTATGTCACACAACAGTTTGTTCCGATTGAGCAATTTGAAAGGTGTTCATGTAACCGTTAATTACTAACAGTAATTTACTGTCAACTCTCTGACAATTGCAGTACTGTTTTGGATACCTTAATTTCCACAGTGAGGCGCTATTTGACAAGAAATTATACATCCGTGGCCCAGAAGTCCCACCCTTTTGGAAAAAAAAAAAAACTATTTCCGTCTGCCTTGTATCAACATCAGTAAGCTCATTAAGCCATTTCACGTCTGTTTAAAAAAATAGGCAGTGCTAGAGTTTGATTTATAGAGAATGAGCATTGACGTCATGCCACGCTGCATTCTGAGCCGTCGTTGCCATTGTCATGTTCTGGCTTCTTTGTTTACTTGTAGTCTACTGCAACTGCTAATGGGGACAGGCATACGTGTGACGGAACACAGCAAACAGAAAATTAAAATTCCTTTTTCAGAAAAGCTGAATAAGGAAGCAAAGGAGTGCTACCTCCCCAAAAAATAAATAAATAAACAGGATTGATCCGTATGAGCACAAGAAATGGACCACGGATCTCGACCAACTGTCAGATGTGTTTACCTAGTTAGTTTGTAGGGTGAGCGCATACATTCATGAGCAATTTAAGAACTATAAATCATTAGAGGCTCATGTTCATTTCACCAACGGATGGGTCCAGCCGCTTCAAATCTTCCATGTGAATGACCACAAAACCGTCATTTGCACAAAGGTAAGCAATCATTGTTTCTACACAGTTTTCTGCACTAGCATGTATCTCTGCAATTACAGGCATGTCTAAGTCCCAGTGGTGAAATGTTGGATTTATGTTCAAATTTGGTATATGATGCTTGATAAGTATATACACATTATTACACAAGTGGATATGAAATACTAATCAAGTAATGTGATAAGCCCAACACTGGTGCACCGAAAGAATTACCAGTATAATTAGCCGCTATAAAAACATACTAAATCAGGATGGTGATGTTGTTATAGTAACCTGAAAGAGGAGAAGCTGCTGAATCTAACAATACCAAACATTCTATGGACTTCAGTCCCCAGCTGATTTTAAATCTATGCGCAATGAAGGCAACAACGGGCGCTCTGGGAATTCGCAGCCAGCTTGTTAAAAGTTAGCAACAACTCCACGCACATACAAGTAATCTTTATGTGTTTAAATCACAACTTACCTTAGTGAAAATGCTGTGAACGCACGACCATGTGTGCAGGAATATTGTTGAAGCTGATGTCTTTCCTTGACTGCTGCAGTCCATTCCATCTGACCCCTCTTGGTTAGCTCAGAGACCCGATTCTCTCTACTTTTCTTGCAAGTCGAGATGTTAAAAAAGCATACGCCGTTATGAATCTTTTCCCCACGCCAATCGTGAGAGTGGTTGTTGCATTTGATAATGCAGCAAAACTTCCCCATTCTAACGTTGCGTGGTATTCGGATGAATAATAATAACACACTGAAGCAAGCAACCCTCTTAAAAACTTCAGCTTAACCACTTTCATCACTCACTATTGAAAAAAAACAGGCAGACTGTGGAGAATGTGGAAATGACGAGGCTGAGTTTATCTCACGAGTCAGGTTTATTCACATTCTCCAACATCATCAAAAACAGAAAGAGAGAGAAACCCCCAGACATTTGTCCTTTTATACCCCAGGACATCAAAGCACACAGTCACATTGTATTTAATCCCAAGTCACAATGCGTCTTCCTCCAGGTCTTATCCCCTCCACCTAAAGTCACTGGTGGCCAGGAAATCCCCCAAGGCCATCTCTATGCATACCAAAGACCACATTTCACATCCTCCTGTTATCTCCTAGGAGGCTCAGTCCTTTTGTTCATCTGAGACGTGAAGCATACAGTAAGCATACAGTGATATACATATGAAGCATATGAAACCCACATATGTGTCCCACATGACCCCCCCCCAAACGTCTAAGATGGAACAACGTAATAACAGTCTGCATGTCATGATAAAATCACACACATCAGTCCACATGCTGCTTGGGCCTCAGTCTTCTTCCGTATCTGCTGTAAGCGGGCTTTACCACCTCCGCGGCGCCCTCCTGCTGGGGAGCTGCTGTCTGAGTATGAGAACTGTTAGTCAATCCCTGTGGGTGCTCTGGGGAATGCTCCCTAGGGGATCTGCCGCGCTAAGGAGCCCTGGCCAACTGCACACCTTCGTCAGCCACCACAAAAGCTGGTTTGAGCCTGTTTATGCCAATCATTTCTTTTCTGCCTCCCAAATCTAGCAAAAAATGCTTATCTCCTGTTTCCAGCACTCTAAATGGTCCATCATAAGGTGGTCGCAACGGCGGGCGATGGGCATCGTGTCTGACAAAAACAAACTCCGCATTTTTTAAAGCCTTAGGCACAAAAACGCGCGGAAAACTGTGGTGAACGGGGCCAGGCAGCATGCTAGATTCTGTGCTACTCTGCAACCGCTGAGCTGGGGAGCACTCTGGAGCAGGATTATCTGGGAGAAATTCCCCGGGCAGCCGAAGTTGCTGTGCGAAAACTAGCTCAGCCGGGAAGCCTTCTAAATCATCTTTAGGTGCAGAACGCAACCCCAATAAAACCGATGGTAGCCTGTCCACCCAATTTGCATCCGTAAGCGACGCTCTGAGGGCCGCCTTCAATGACCTGTGAAAACGTTCGCATAACCCGTTAGCCTGCGGATTGTACACGGTCGTGCGGTGGATCGTTGCCCCCAGGCTGCGGGCCATCGCTGACCAAAGTTCGGAAACAAATTGAGGGCCTCTGTCGGACGTAATGTCCGACGGGACTCCAAAACGCGCTACCCATGTCGTTAAAAACGTGCGCGCCACCTCCTCGGCTGTGGGTGACGACAGTGGGACCACTTCCGGCCAGCGTGTGGTGCGGTCAACCATTGTCAGAAGATGTGTGCACCCCTGTGAGGGCGGGAGGGGGCCTACGAGGTCCACGTGAACATGATCAAACCTCCTAGCCGGGATGTGAAATGGCTCCAAGGGAGCTCTCGTGTGTCTGTGTACCTTGGCTCGTTGACAAGCCATGCAGGCTGCTGCCCACTCTCTAACTTGTTTGCGCAGGCTCGGCCATACAAATTTCTCTCCCACCATTTTGACCGACGCGCGCACTCCCGGGTGCGCCAGAGAATGGATCGAGTCAAAAACGCGACGGCGCCACGCGGCCGGTACCATAGGACGCGGTCGCCCAGTGAAGACATCGCAGATTGGGGGGGCATACCGTCTTGCAGCACCCTGTTCTCCAGCCTTAACCCTGTTGGTCCACACTGGAGCGTGCGCACGTCCGCGTCGCTAACCTGATCCGCGGCCATGGCTGCATAATCTATCCCTACGCGGACTGGGGCCGCGCGCACTTCTGCGTCGCTAACCCGATCCGCGGCCATGGCTGCAAAATCTACCCCTACGCGGGCTGGAGCCGCCACGGCGCGCGAGAGGCAGTCTGCCACTACATTAAGTTTACCCGCCACATGCTGGATATCGGTAGTAAACTATGAGATCGCGGCCAGCTGTCTCTGCTGCTGGCCTGACCACGGTTCTGAAACCTTGGCCATCGCGAAAGTCAGTGGCTTGTGGTCAACGAACGCAGTGAAACGGCATCCCTCCAGCCAGAACTGGAAGTGGCGAATGGCCAAGTGGAGAGCTAACAACTCCCTGTCGAATGCGCTGTATTTTCGTTCACTATCGCGCAAGGTCCTGCTGAAAAAGGCGAGTGGTTGCCAAGCTCTGGCTACATACTGCTCCACGACTGCCCCTATGGCCACATCTGACGCGTCAGTAGTGAGCGCTATGCGGGCCGTTGGGACTGGATGTGCTAACAACGCAGCGTTTGCCAGGGCTGTTTTGACTTCTGAGAATGCGCGCTCTCGCTCCGGAGACCATTCGATTTTATTTGTGGGTTTTTGTTTTTTTAGTGCAGCATACAATGGTTGCATGAGCTGCACTGCGCGGGGGAGGAAACGGTTATAAAAATTCACCATTCCCAAAAACTCCTGTTACGCTTTGACCGTTTGTGGCTGGGGAAAATTTGTTACTGCGTGCACTTTGTCAGGCAGAGGAACCGCTCCTTCTGGAGAGACAGGATGCCCCCAAAAATCAATCTGCGTCACCCCGAACTGACACTTCGCTGGGTTGATTATTAACCCATGCTCTCCCAACCTCCAGAAAACTGCCGTGAGGTGGTTTTCGTGTTCATCTTCGGACGCGCTGGCTACCAATATGTCGTCCAGGTAGACGAACACGAAGGGGAGATTGCGCAACACCGCGTCCATCATGCGTTGGAATGTCTGCGCCGTGCCTTTAAGCCCAAACGGCATGCGCAAAAACTCGAATAGCTCGAACGGAGTTATTACCGCTGTTTTGGGTATGTCCTCAGCGCGCACTGGGACCTGGTGGTAACCGCGCACCAAGTCTATCTTAGAAAAAACACGCGCCCCCGCCAAATGAACTGAAAAATCTTGGATATGCGGGATTGGGTAGCGGTCGTGCGCTGCGGAAATCTCCGCAAGGTCGCCACGAGCCATCAGCTTTCGGGACCGTGTGAAGCGGTGAAGCCCATGGGCTTTTCGAACGCCTGATGATGCCCAACTTCTCCAGGTTGGCAAACTCCTCGCGCGCTATGGTCAGTTTAGCTGAATCCAAGCGCCGAGCTTTTGCAAAAACGGGCAGTCCGGTGGTAGTAATAAAATGTTCCACCCCGTGTTTAGCCACGGTCGCCGAAAATGTTGGGACCGTGAGTGCTGGAAACTGAGTGAGCAGTGTGTGAAACTTACCACTTGCAGCTATGACGTTGGCTTGTGCTGTTGGCGGGGCCACTCGAGCTGTACAAGGAATAGAATAAAAAGAGAGTGCATTAACCAGGCGCCTGTTAGCAAGATCAACCAACAAACCATGTGAGCACAGAAAATCAGCCCCTAACATATTGAAATTCACTGCAGCTATGACAAAAGTCCACTCAAATGTACAGCCATGTAGGAACAGAAGCAGAGTCCTCTCACCAAAGGTCTTAATCGCCGAGCTGTTCGCTGCTGACACCCCGGGACCACTGGAAGGCGCCAGCCGGTCAGCGGAGGAAGATGTGATGAAACTCAACTGGGAGCCTGTGTCCATGAGGAAATGCCTCCCCGAGTGCGCATCCTTCAAGTAGAGCAGCTTGTTCTCCTCCCCGAGGGCCGCAGCTGCTACCGACCCCCGGTCTTGGCGTTTCCTGAGCGCTTGAAATGGCACGGTGGTATACATTTGCGTGCCCTCTCTGCGAAGCTGCGATGGTAGAAACAAAGGACGTCGTCTGTTCCGTGTTTCTTAGCCCCTGCCGCCTCCGTCGTTGGTGAGTCTGGTACTGCTGTCTCTGGCCCCCTGCCATCTCCGGACGTCACGCCGAGCTCCGCAGCCGCGGCCGTGGCTGCACGCCGTTTGGTGGCGTTGACGAGTTGTTGCGCCTCCTGGCCCAGCTCGCGGTAGTCTCGTCGGGCCAACAGTGGCGAACTGGCCAGGGTCGCTCTCACCGCTGACGGTAGGGTCCTGAGGAAGAGGTGGGTGAAGATGAAGTGATCATCGTCAGAGTCCTTCAACCTCAACAGCTTCTCCATCAGGTCCGCCGGCCTGTCGCTTTCAAATTCAGTCAGCGCCAGGAGCCCCTCTGCTTGCTCTTCCACCGAGGGGGTGAAGTACCGGATGAGTGCAGCCTTCAACGCGCCGTACTTACACATGCTGGGCTGTGTGGTTGTCCAGTTTTGCAACCACATGGTAGAACTTTCTGGTGTCTACCGAAATCCCCCGGAGGTTGAACTGCGCTTCAACCGCGTTAAACCAGGAGCGTGGATTGTTCTGCCAGAAGTCCGGTAGCTGAACTGTGGCTGCATTCGCTTCGCTGGCTCCTGACGAGTCTGGCTCGGGGGAATTTCTTTCACTCATGATACGTCTTAGGGTCACCAGTGTGGAGAATGTGAAAATGACGAGGCTGAGTTTATCTCACGAGCCAGGTTTATTCACATACTCCACCATCATCAAAAACAGAAAGAGAGAGAAACCCCCAGACATTCGTCCTTTTATACCCCAGGACATCAAAGCACACAGTCACATTGTATTTAATCCCAATTCACAGTGCGTCTTCCTCCAGGTCTTATCCCCTCCACCTAAAGTCGCTGGTGGCCAGGAAATCCCCCAAGGCCATCTCTATGCATACCAAAGACCACATTTCACATCCTCCTGTTATCTCCTAGGAGGCTCAGTCCTTTTGTTCATCTGAGACGTGAAGCATACAGTAAGCATACAGTGATATACATATGAAGCATATGAAACCCACATATGTGTCCCACAAGACCACTTTTTCCACAAATCCTTGAGGTTTTTCAATTGAGTGACATCATGCGTCCATTCCCTATTGTCTCGGTTAACAAACGACAATACCTTTGTGGTGATAGACTCTTTGTTTCATCTGAAAATGTGAAGAAAAGCGAGCAAAGTGTGCTAAATCGCTATCATGCTAACTACTAGCTAGCTAGTGTTCTGACTACCGGCGTTTTGATTTCTGGTCTTCTGCAATCCCGACTCAACAGGTATGTTTTATTAACACCTATTACTTTTGCACTTGACAATATCTAATTTGTTTACATGTGTGTGAAATAACAATAGATGTTTTCATGCTGATTGAAATGTTGTGCAACAGTTACTGGCTACATTTAGAAGGGGCTACTTTTTTTCAGCTGCACAAAATAACTGGTTAAACAAACAGATCATAATATTTTGTCCAGTCTTACTGTCATTTGATAAACTGTGTTTGTAGAACTGTTGTATAAAAGCAATATTGCACTCGAGCTTGTTGCGGTATCATGAATATTTTAACTGGCGGTGATTCGTCGTACTATGAATTACTGCTAGTTAAAATATTCATTGATACCACACTCGCTCTCATGTAATATTGCTTAATTTTATCTCATTCTGCAGATCAACAAAATGTGCAGAGAGATAGGGACAAAGGTCCAGAGCCCAGTACAAAATGAGAAAATGATTAGTTAATTGACTAAAAAAAATGGATATTTGTCCTCCCACCTAAAGGTTATAACCACATTTATAATAACTAGTTTGACGCTTGATATGCATACATGGTAGTGTACAAACATAGCAGCGATGGTTTCTGGTTTATAACAATGGGGTGGCCTGCGATGGAGTCAAATTCCCAGCCTGAATTTTTTATCCCCGTCCGCCCCTGGTGTTCGGCAAACATTATAGTTTTGGTCTCCATAATTAAACCTGTTTTAACATTTAAAAAGTAAACTTCCAAGACAAATTTTGAGCAAATGTTTGAAAACTATAACCTGATAAACACTGACTATTTCGAGCTGTAGTCATTTCTTTATTTTTTCACCTGCCAAACTCACACTCTTATTGTTTTTGCGGGTGTCTCACAGCTGTGAAATGAAGATCTCACAGATTTTTACACCGTGAAATAAAGCACAAAGTGCGCGGCCTTAATCACAGCTCAGTGATGAAACGCTGATGCACTTCCTGGCTGCGGTTAGCATTGCCACTGCCAGTGCTGTCAGCACAGGTGGCGATCACAGCGGCCAGCAACAGTGAAGTGATTACGACTCGGCAGCTGATGGGATGGACTGGCCTGGGGCTGAGAGCGGCACGGCAGTTCATCAGGCCTTCAAGATTTCACCCAGATGTGACATTAATGCGCCAGCTGTCAGTTGCCTAAATTACATTACAGGTAGGTGGACAGGTGTGATTTGTCTTGAGTACTTTATAATATGGTTTAAAGAAACAGTCGACTCTTTGATTTTGCAGTCGAAGTCTCTCAGTTGTGGCTCTTAAGTGCTGTCAGTGATTTTCCTGTCAGAAAACTTCCATCGAGAACCTGGTTTATAGACTCTGACACACAGAGGAGCTGTGAAATTGGGCTGTTCTTTTTAACTGTAACAACACTCTCTAAAAGAACTGTTTATTCTAGGAAACTCTAAAGATCGCTGGCTGGGATCAGGGCTGGAATATTCTAAACGTTACTATCACTTTTACTTCCAGATTTTCATTTCATATAAAGGTGTACATCTAAAACCATCTATACATCAACCAGCCATCGAAACATTAACCTTTTTTTAAAGGGAAAATGGCATTCACTTATATAGCACTTTTTCTCATCTCTAGATGACCAAAACGCGTTTACAGATCCTGCTAACCACCCATTCACACACTGATGGCAGCAGAGCTGCCATACACAGGCGCTGGCCTGACCCACCACGTGCAACTAGGGGATCAGTGTCTTGCTCAAGGACACTTCGACATACAAACAGAGTGGGAATTGAACCCCTGACCCTCCAATCAGTAGTCAGCCACACGACACCTGAGCCACACCTGCCCCCTACATGCAGTTTAGGAATTTTCTAAGAGGCAACTAGAGGGGAATGGGGGAAGCTAAGTAGGTGAAACGACAGAAGAGAAGGGGCTGAATTGATAGAAACAGGGAGGAGGGATAAAAGGAATTCTGGTGGATAAATGAGGAGTGGACGGGCTGCAGAGGATGGTGGAAAGGAAGCAAAAATGTGTGAGATGGCAAGTTATTCTGTGAATCAAAGTGGTGACAAAACCAAAAATGAGATTGATGGATGAATCACAGGGGAAAGCCCGCTGCCATCTCACCATCAGATGTCAGATTTCACAGCTCAAGTTTCCCCTCTGGAGTCAGAGAGGTCGCTTAGCCGGTGTTACAGCCATATTATGGGATATCTGCTTTCTTTTAATTAACTTCCTCACAGTGTATATGGGGCCCCTCAAATGTTTGACTTAATGGTTTGCAGCAAATTGTGAGCAAAATACAGCAATTAGAAAGGTTTACTAACTATCTAGCAGCAGATACCTGCAATATAATTACAGTACTTAAAGCCTAAACCCACAATGGTGAGGCTGACTTTTTCCTGTTTTTTTCCCACCTCACAGATTTAGGTAATGTACTAACAAATGACAAGTGTTGAGAAAGTGGAAGGAGTACTTTGAAGGACTGATGAATAAAGAAAATGAGAGAGAGGAGGATGGATGAAAGAAAGATGGTGAAGAAGGAAGTCCCAAGGATTAGCAAGGCGGAAGTGAGGGCAGCTTTGAAGAGGATGAAGAATGGTAAGGTGGTTGGTCCAGATGACATACTGTACCAGTGGAGGTATGGAGATGTTCAGGAGAGATGGCAGTGGACTTTTAACCAGATTGTTTAACACAATCTTGGAGAGTGACAGTATGCCTGAGGAGTGGAGAAGAAGTGTTTTTGTAACAGTTTTCAAGAACAAAGGTGATACTCAGAGCTGCAGTAACTACAGAGGCATAAAGCTGATCAGCCACACTATGAAGATGTGGGAAAGAGTTGTTGAAGCCAGGTTAAGAGGAGAGGTGACAATCAGTGAGGAGCAGTACGGTTTCATGTCAAGAAAGAGTACTACAGATGCAGTGTTTGCTCTATGAGTGTTGATGGAGAAGTATAGAGAAGGTCAGAAGGAGTTGCATTGTCTTTGTGGGTCTAGAGAAAGCGTATGATAGGGTGCCAAGAGAGGAAGTGTGGTACTGTATGAGAAAGTCAGGAGTTGCAAACAAGTATGTGAGGGTGGTGCAGGACATATATGAGGACAGCGAGACGGTGGTGAAGTGTGCTGTAGGAGTGATGAATGGATTCAAGGTGGGGGTGGGATTACATCAGGGATCAGCTTTGAGCCCCATCTTGTTTACCATGGTGATGGACAGGCTGACAGACGAGGTCAGGCAGGAGTCTCTGTGGATCATGATGTTTGCTGACGACACTGTGATCTGTAGTGATAGTAGGGGGCAGGTGGACGAGAACCTGGAGAGGTGGAGGTATGCTCTGGAGAAAAGAGGAATGAAAGTCAGTAGAAGCAAGACAGCATACATGAGTGTGAATGAGATGGAGGCAGGTACAATGGTGAAGATGGAAGGAGTAGCGGCAGTGAAAGAAGACAAGTTTAAATACTGAGGGTGAACCATCCAAAGGAATAGAAAATGCACAAGAGAGGTGAAGAAGAGACTGCAGGCAGGGTGGAGTGGGTGGAGATGAGTGTCAGGGCCGATTTATGATGGAAAGGTAGCAACAAGAGTGAAAGGGAAGATTCACAAGACGGTAGTGAGACCTGCTATGATGTGTGGTTCGGAGACGGTGGTGCTGACAAAAAGATAGGAGGTGGAGCTGGAGGTGGCAGAGTTGAACATGCTAAGATTTTCATTAAGAGTGACTAGGAGGGACAAGATTAGAAATGAGTGTATCAGAGGGACAGCTCACGTTGAGCGGTTTGTAGACAAAGTAAGAGAGGCAAGGCTGAGATGGTTTGGACATGTGCAAGGGAGGGATAGTGGGTATATTGGACAAAGGATGTTGAAGCTGGAGCTGCCAGGCTGGAGGAAAAGAGGAAGACCACAGAGAAGATTCATGGGTGTAGGGAAGGAGGACATGGAGAGGGTTGGTGTTACAGAAGAAGATGCAAGGGATAGGGTGAGATGGAGACAGATAATCCACTGTGATGACACCTAAAGTGAGCAGCCGAAAGAAGAAGAAGAAGAAGAAGAAGAAGACAGATTTAGGTAATGCATTTCAAAGTGGGATAATTAAGTAATATTACATGAGAGGGAGTACGGTATCAATGAATATACTGTAGTTACTGAAGGTGTGATACGTCCTGTACCCCTCTATGCGTCTGGAATATGACGTATAAATAACACAGTGAGCATAATATAGAATAAAATAGGCTTGTTGTCATTTTACACACACACACACACACACACACATCCATCCATCCATCTTCTAATGCTTTTCTGGAGGTCCGGGTCGTGGAGGCAGCAGTTCAAGCTGAGAAGCCCAAACTTCCCTCTCCCCAGTCACCTGCTCCAGCTCTTCAGAGAAGATACCAAAGCGTTCTCAGACCAGCTGTGAGACATAGTCTCTCCAGCAAGTTCTGGGTCTGCCCCGAGGTTTCTTCCCAGTGGGACATGCCAAAAACACCTCAAGTGGGAGGCGTCTAGGAGGCATCCTGATCAGATGCCCAAACCACCTCAACTGGCTCCTTTCAGTGTGGAGGAGCAGCGGTTCTAGTCTGAGCCTTTCTGGCTGAGGCCCCTGTCCGGGAGGTCTTCAACTCCCACCTCCGCAAGAACTTCAACCACATTCCAAGGGAGTCTGGAGACATAGAGTCTGAATGGGCCATGTTCTCCTCCTCCATTGTTGAAGTGGCTGCCCAGAGCTGCAGCCACAAGGTCGTTGGTGAATCTTGTGGTTGCAACCCCCAAACCAAGTGGTGTACACCAGTGGTGAGGGGGGCCATCAAGCTGAAACAGGAGTCCTATCAAGCTTGGTTGGCTTGTGGGACTCCCAAAGTAGCTGAAGTATACCAACAGGCCAAGCAGAGTGCAGCTTGGGTGGTTGCTGAAGCAAAAACTCGCGTCTGGGAGGAGTTCGGTGAGGCCATAGAACAAGCCTTTCGGTTGGCTTCGAAGAGATTCTAGCAAAGTGTCCGGTGACTCAGGAGGGAAAAGCAGCTCCCTGTCCACACTGTATGGTGCGGATGGGGCGCTGCTGACGTTGACCGGGGATATCGGCAGGTGGTGGAAGGAATACTTCGAGGATCTCCTCAATCCTACTGACATGCCTTCCACAGAGGAAGCAGGGCTTGTGGTCAAGGGGGACGACTCACCCATCACAGGGGCTGAGGTTGCCAAAGTGGTTAAAAACCTCTGGTGGCTGGGCCCCGGGGGTGGATGATGTTCACCCTGAGTACCTCAAGGCCCTGGATATTGTAAGGCTTTCATGGTTGGCACGCCTCTGCAATATTGCGTGGAGGTCAAGGACAGTACCTTTGGCATGGCAAATTGGGGTAGTGGTTCCTCTCTGTAAGAAGGGGGACCAGAGGGCGTGTTCCAGCTTTAGAGGGATTACACTCCTTAGCCTCCCTGGGAAGGTCTATGCCAAGGTACTGGAGAGGAGAGTCCGACAGTTGGTTGAACCTCGGATTCAGGAGGAGCAATGTGGTTTTCGGCCTGGCCATGGCACATTGAACCAGCTCTTTACCCTCTCAAGAATCCTTGAGGGTTCATGGAAGTTTACCCAGCCAGTTAACATGTGTTTTGTGGACTTGGAGAAGGCATTCTACTGCGTCCCTCGTGGTTTTTTGTGGGGGGTGCTTTGGGAGTATGGGATATCGGACTTGTTGTTGCAAGCTATCTGATCTCTATACAACTGTTGTGAGAGTTTGGTTTGTATTGCCAACACTCGGTCAGACTCATTCTCACTGAGAGGTGGACTCCACCAGGGCTGCTCTTAGTCACGATCCTGTTCAAAATTTTTATGGACAGGATTTCTAGGCGCAGCCAAGGAACAGAGGGTGTCATGCTTGGTGACCACAGCATCTCATCTCTGCTGTTTGCAGATGATTTTGTCCTGTTGGCTTCATCCAGGAATGACATACAGGTCTTTCTGGGATGGTTTGATGCTGAGTGTGAAGCGGCTGGGGTGACAGTCCATTTTACACACATGTACAACAAAATTAGACATAGTGCAGTGTCCATCGTTTTCATGCTTAAACATCCTCCTTCTGAGGCGGTCTGATGGGTCACATGACTTGCTGGCTGCTAGGTAGCTTGTTAGCTTAGCTTAGAGAGTCCTGAATGAAGCCGCTGTGATGGTTTCAGTTTGATAGACCAGTAGCTTATCTTAAAAAAGTTAGCTTTGTTTTCTCTTCAACAACAATTCTTGGACCAAAATAAATCAATTTCTCCAGAGCCTGAAAAATTTTATTAGCCCCTGCATCCAAATGCCTCTCACAGCAGATGTTGCTAAATGAAGAATTTTTTTTTTTTTTTGCCTGTCCTCAGGTGATTTTTCTTTTCTTTTTTTTTTAACAAGGAGGATGGTAGTGGTGGTGGACTCACAAATTTAGCACAAGGTAAAGCCTATCACTCTATAAATTCAAGAAATCTCTGTGTCTGTGTGTCACGATCATAGGACATCATAGGACGGCCTATGATGTCTGCATGATGTCCTATGATGATCTTATGATCTCAGGCTACATAGGACTCGCAATGCCATCATATAGGCGATGCCGTCATATAGGCAATAGGACTGGCTGCCTATGATGTAGTGTCCTATGATGCCTGCCTTGATGTCTTCATCCATCCATCTTCTTCCGCTTAATCCTTTTCGGGTCGCGGGGGGGCTGGATTATGATGACATATAGACCATATTCACGATGCCTGCCTTGATGTATTTTACGACTGGCTACTTATGATGTAGTCTATGATGCCTGCCTCGATGTCTTTATGATGTCATACAGACCAGCCAGATGCTACATAAATGGAGAGCAATAGAGTGAGGAGAACTGCTGCATGTCAGGAAAGATCCTGTGAAGATGACACAGCTGAGGTTCGAGCAGTACCTCCCAGGCATGACTGTGTTGCACGTCAGAAAAGATGCCATGAAGATGAAACACCTGAGGTTCGAGCACGTCATAGGGTACAACAGACAAGGGATGCACAGACAGACAGGAAATGTGTGGCAGTGCGCCATGCACATGCTGAGTCACTTGAAGCCCGAAATGCCCTCAAAGCGAGCAACGCTGCACCTGACCAGGCAAGGCACAGACAAGCTAAGACCAAGGAGATGTGGAATAGTCGGCTGGCCGCCAATGTTGGACGGCAAGGTGGCGCAGTGGTTTAGCACTGTGGCAGCACAGTTTACCCTCTGCCGGGGGATCGCGGGGATTGTGAGATCGTGGGTTTGATCCCAGCCCCCGACCAACAGTGAGCTGTGTGGAGTTTGCATGTTCTCCCTGTGTTGCGTGGGTTTACTCCGGGATTTCTCCGGTTTCCTCCCGCATACCAAAACATGTAGGTTTAGGGCGCTCGCGCACGCAGCGACCGGCAGCCAGTGGCTTGTCACCAGACTGCAAAACCAAATCTACCTACGGGTACAAATAAGTAACAAAAAAAAAAAAAGGCACAGAGAAGCTGAGACCGAATAGGACACACTACTTTAAACCACACCCATTCGAAGCAGTAAATCTGGAAATCTCACTCAGTAAGGCAGAAGGCACTCTATAAATTCAAGAAATCTCTGTCAGTCTGTCAGTCTGTCACCCCATTAAGAATATGACACACTACTTTAAACCACACCCATTCAAAGCAGTACCCATGAAGAATTGGCAGTCTACACTACAAATGTGTAAAATGCCAAGCAAAGCGCTGATTTTCTCCAGGTGCTCAGGTTTCTGCGTTTCAATGGGCATGCATGGGTCTTCCTGAACAGGGTCGAAAGCCACTTTTGGCTCAGATCTATTTTCATGATCCTGTCCATGAACTAGAATTACAACGCACCTATCCCTCAACAAGTGGTCTGAACGAAGAAGAAGAACAAGAAGAGCCACCAGATGGAGAGCAATAGAATGAGGAGAACTGCTGCATGTCAGAAAAGATGCCATGAAGATGGAACACCTCAGGTTCGAGCAGTACGCCGCAGGCATGTCTGTGAAGAACACAGTTGTCTCAACGGGCATACAGAAATACTTGCTTATAGTTGGTTTCTACGGGCATGGATGGGTATGCACGGGTATGTAATAATAAATGTAAATTAAGTAAAACTTTGCATGAATAAAGGTGCAAAAATATGACAAAGGATGCAAATTTACAAGTAAAATAGCAAATTTATGAGAATAAAGGTTGTTTAGTCAGACACTCAGGAGGATTATCAGGATCTAACTGCAAATCTATCTTGCTGTAACATGCATACATGCTACTCAGAGTAATATAAACAGTAATATATTATTACAATAATATGATGAGTGGCTGGTCAGGACATTAAATCCAACTTCAGCTTGTCCACTGTTATCACAGGAGCGGGCATGATTTGCAGCTAACCACAATTTAGCTTTGGCCCATTTCCACATTTGCTTCTTTGTACTCTGCCCCTTCTTCTTAATATCTTCAGATGGAATAAAGAGTATCACCACCCAGGTATTAGGGTGAGCAAATCAGGCTGATAAATCCAACTTTAGCTTGTCCATTTTGTTGGCAACAGACAACACCAAACATAAGCGCTAAATACTAGGCTAGTGCCATTTCCACACTAGTTTCCACCCACTTCACCCACTTCTGGTATTTTTAGATGAAATAAAGATTTATATAAATAAAGATTCACTTCAGTGTACACTAGGCTTCAACAGAAGCTGTACAATAAATAATTTTAAACTAAACTAGAAAAGCACTCGGAGAGCGCAGACCTCCGCCAAGCGCCACAGTTCCCCCCATACAGTGTTTGTGTGTACGTTTTCAGATTCCTTGACCATGAAAACATATGACTAGCAATTTGATTGACAATGATATGATTAGTGGTTCAGTAGTTAGTCAGGAAAATGACATTTTTCGTTATGGCGGCCACAGTTCCCCCCATACAGTGTTTGTGTGTACGTTTTCAGATTCCTTGACCATGAAAACATATGACTAGCAATTTGATTGACAATGATATGATTAGTGGTTCAGTAGTTATTCACGAAAATGACATTTTCCGTAATGGCGGCCACAGTTCCCCCCATACAGTGTTTGTGTGTACGTTTTCAGATTCCTTGACCATGAAAACATATGACTAGCAATTGGATTGACAATGATAGGATTAGTGTTTCAGTAGTTATTCAGGAAAATGGCATTTTGCGTAATGGCGGCCACAGTTCTCCCCATACAGTGTTTGTGTGTACGTTTTCAGATTCCTTGACCATGAAAACATTTGACTAGCAATTGGAATGATAATGATAGGATTAGTGGTTCAGTAGTTGTTCACGAAAATGGCATTTTCCGTAATGGCTGTTTTCTTGTGGACGGTGATCCAGATCACCACAAAAATGTAATCAGTTCTTCCTTGTACCATTTCCAACAATGTCTGAAAGTTTCATCGAAATCCGTCCAAAACTTTTTGAGTTATCTTGCTAACCAACAGACAAACAGACAGACAGACAGACAAACAGACAAACTCCGGCAAAAACATTACCTTCTTCGCAGAGGTAACTATAAGGGGATGTGCTAGCTAAACTGGTTAACTGGTGCAGAAGGAAAACATCCAGGTCAGGAGTGTCACATTTGAATTTTGATGATTTTTCTAAGACAGCCACCCCCACTGTTGACATTATGCTTCGTCATCATTATTCTGAGATGGCCTACCGTCCAATTAAATTGCTTGGTTGGAACTAAATGTTATACAATTTCATATATTTCTTATATATCCTCTTAGCTTGTTGTTAGCCTGTTGATTACCTCCGCCAGGCCGAAAAGGCCTGGAGGAGGTTATGTTTTTGCCAGGGTTTGCGTGTTTGTCTGTTTGTCTGTCTGTCTGTCTGTCTGTCTGTCTGTCTGTCTGTCTGTCTGTCTGTTGGTTAGCAAGATAACTCAAAAAGTCTTGGACGCATTTCCATGAAACTTTCAGGCGTTGTTGGAAATGGTACAAGGAAGAACTGATTAAATTTTGGGGATGATCCGCATCACCGTCTGCATACAGGAATTTTTTAAAGCATTTTTCCACACTGTGACATATGGCCATTTTCAACATGTGCGCAGGCGCAATGGACGGCGCTGGGCGTCGTGTCTGACCAACACAAACTCCGCCTTCTTCAACGTTTTAGCCACAAAAGCATGCGGAAAACACTGCTGGCCTGGGCCCGCCAGCCATAGGCGCTGCGCACATTGCGCTGGTTGTCGTGTCTGACCAACACAAACTCCGCGTTCTTCAACGTCTTAGGCACAAAAGCACGCGGAAAACACTGCTGGCCTGGGCCCGCCAGCGTGCGTGTTTTTGCGCCACGCTGCAAAACCTGACACGGACACCTGTCCGCCGCCCGATTATTTGCCACAAATTCCCCGCCCAGCTATAGGCGCTGCGTAAAAACGACCTCTCTGCCGGGGAAAATTCTACATTCTGTTTTGCCGCCGAGCGCAACCCCAATATAATATAAAACCCACGGCAACCTGTCTAACCAATCTGCATCCGTCAGTGGAGGAGATGGACACACCAACACTTCAGTTTATTACCTCCGCCAAGGAGGCAATGCTTTTACAACCGTAAAACGGGGCTATAAGGGACGGCGGGGTAATATGGGACACTTTTCTAAATGTAATTCTGCTTTTTTAATTTTGCTTCCGCCTACATTTGATGAAGGATTCATGGATATTTGACAATAACAACACAACTCAGCGTCCTGCTCAAAATAAAAAAAGCAGAATTACATTTAAAACATTTCCCACAAAAGTGTCCCTTATCAACCCGCCGTCCCTTATAGCCCCGTTTTACACTACTGAGCCACTAATCCTATCACTATCACATTGATTGTCATTCATTAATTGTCTGTTTATTGCACTGTCCATGTCAAATAAACAAATAATCATTGTGAATCCAATTGCTAGTCATATCTTTTCATGCTCAGGGAATCTGAAAACGTACACACAAACACTGTATGGGGGGAACTGTGCCACTTGGCGGAGGTCTGCGCTCTCCGAGTGCTTTTCTAGTTTGATAGTGTATGGATTGGGAAGTGGCCTATGTGTTCAGCAGTAATATGGTGGCCGGGGCACCCGGGGAATAGTGAGGGGTGACAGGCCGCCTTTCCAGTGGTGGCGTCACTCAGGGTATAAAGGGCACGACAGGAAGAGGCTAGTCCTCTTTCGCCATTGACCCCTTGTGCTGTATGGCGCGTCTGTGGTTCTTGTTACTGTTATAATAAAACACGTTTGACTGCACACTGAACCTCTTCCTCTTTACACCGAGTTATGGAGATAACATTTGGTGATGAGGAGAAAAGAGGTATGGAATGAGCTGGCACTACTTTTTGGCAGTTTTTGGAGGTCCCGGGTGAGCCACCTGTGCCCTGGGCTAGATGGTACACAGCATTTCAAACTTATCTGATAGCCATTGACCTCGGTAAGCTTGAGAAGTTGCATGCGAGAGCTACAGTATTTTGGTTCATAGTCTCAATATAGAGGGTCAGAGGATCCTTAACATGCTAGGAGAGGCTGAAAATTAGGAAGATGTGGTGGAGTTAATGGCGCACTATTTTTGCACCCCTGAAAATGTTATAGTCCGGTGGATTAACTTTCGGCAGCGCCACCAGTGGATGGGTGAGTCGGTGCAACGTTTCTTCGCAGACCTTCGTCAGTTGGCAGGGGAATCCCATTTTGGAGCCTTGGAGGACGAAATGGTCCGTGACCAGTTGGCGGAGCATGTCTCTTGTTCAGCAGCACGGTCGAGGCTCCTGACCTACCCGGGTGAACTGACGTTAACCACAGCTGTAGATATTACACAGCAGTGTGACGCAGCAGAAAATTTGGCTGAAGACCTCCGTGGAAGAGACACATAGAGGACGCTGGCTGTGGACCCGGACAACGAAGACGGCATGAGTGAAGAGGAGTATGCCGCCGTTGTGAGAATTAGGTCTGCCCCAGGGTCGCCAAGATGCTACAGCTGTGGGCCCGCAAGGCAACAGTATAACACAAGAGCGTGTCCGGCGAAGGGCAAGCGATGCGGTAAATGTGGTCAGTTGTATCACTTTGCCAGAGCCTGCAGCAATTTTGAGCGGGAGGACCAACGAGGTGAAACAGATCTCCCCACTGCGGAGCCCACGGTCATTCATATCATTTCCCCAAGCACGAGTGGTTACCATCCATCCATCCATCCATCCATCCATCTATCCATCCATCCTCTACCACTTTTCCGGAGGTCCGGGCCACAGAGGCAGCAGTTCAAGCAGACAAGTCCAGACTTCCCTCTCCCCAGCCACCTGCTCCAGCTCTTCAGAGAGGATACCAAGGTGTTCCCAGACCAGCTGTGAGACATAGTCTCTCCAGTGAGTCCTGGGTCTGCCCCGGGGTCTCCTCCCAGTGGGACATGCCCAAAACACCTCAAGTGGGAGGTGTCCAGGAGGCATCCTGATCAGATGCCCATACCACCTCAACTGGCTCCTTTCAATGTGGAGGAGCAGCGGTTCTACTCTGAGCATCTCCCAGATGACTGAGCTCCACACCCTATCTCTGAAGGTGAGTCCAGCAATCCTACGGAAAAAGCTCATTTCAGCTGCTTGTATCTGCGATCTCGTTCTTTCAGTCATTACCCAAAGCTTGTGACCATAGGTGAGAGTAGGAATGTAGATTGACTGGTAAATCAACAGCTTTGCCTTAGAACTCAACTCCCTCTTCACCACAACAGACCGGTACAACATCCGCATCACTGCAGATGCTGCTCTGATCCGTCTGTCAACCTCTCGCTCCATTCTCCCCTCACTCGTGAATAAGACCCCAAGATTCTTAAACTCCTCCACTTGGGGCAGGAGCCTGTCCCCAACCCGGAGAGGACAATCCAGTTTTTTCTGGCTGAGGACCATGGACTTGGACTTGGAGGTGCTGATTCTCATCCCAGCCACTTCACACTCAGCGGCAAACCGTCCCAGCAAGAACTGTAGGTCATTGCTGGATGAAGCCAACAGGGCAATATCATCTGCAAACAACAGAGATGAGATCCTGTGGTCACCAAGCATGACACCCTCTGTTCCTTGGCTGCGCCTAGAAATCCTGTCCATAAAAATTATGAACAGGATCGTGACAAAGGGCTGCCCTGGTGGAGTCCAACTCTCACTGGAAATGAGTCCGATCAAGTGTTGGCAATATGAACCAAACTCTCACAATGGTCATACAGAGACCAAATAGCTTGTAACAACAAGCCTGATACCCCATACTCCGGAAGCACCCCCCACAAAAAACCATGAGGGACGCGGTTGAATGCCTTCTCCAAGTCCACAAAACACATGTGAACTGGTTGGGCAAACTCCCACGAACCCTCGAGAATTCTCGAGAGGGTAAAGAGCTGGTCCGATGTGCCACGGCCAGGACGAAAACCACATTGCTCCTCCTGAATCCGAGGTTCGACCAACGGCTGGACTTTCCTTGTCCAGCTATACTGTATACCTTGGCATATACCTTACCTTCCCAGGGAGGCTGAGGAGTGTGATCCCTCTAAAGTTGGAGCACACCCTCCGGTCCCCTTTATTGAAGAGAGGAACCACCACCCCAGTTTGCCATGCCAAAGGCACTGCCCCCAACCTCCACGCAATGTTGCAGAGGCGTGTCAGTCATGAAAGCCCTACAACATTCAGGGCCTTGAGGTACTCAGGGTGAATCTCGTCCACCCCTGGGGCCCGGCCACCAAAGAGATTTTTAACCACCTTGGCGACCTCAGCCCCTGTGATAGGTGAGTCGTCCCCCTCGTCCACAAGCTCTGCTTCCTCTGTGGAAGGCGTATCAGTGGGATTGAGGAGATCCTCAAAGTATTCCTTCCTCCACCCAACGATATCCCCAGTCAAAGTCAACAGCGCCCCATCCGCACCATACACAGTGTGGTCAGGGAGCTGCTTCCCCATCCTGAGCCGCCGGACAGTTTGCCAGAATCTCTTCAAGGCCGACTGAAAGTCTTGTTCCATGGCCTCACTGAACTCCTCCCATACCCGAGTTTTTGCTTCAGCAACCACCTGAGCTGCACTCTGCTTGGCCTGCCAGTACACCTCAGCTGCTTTGGGAGTCCCGCAAGCCAACCAAGCCTGATAGGACTCCTTCTTCAGCTTTATGGCCCCCCTCACCACTGGTGTCCACCACTTGGTTTGGGGGTTGCCACCACGAGATTCCCCGATGACCTTGCGGCCGCATCTCTGGGTCGCTACTTCAACAATGGAGGTGGAGAACATGGCCCATTCAGACTCCATGTCTCCAGACTGTGGTTGAAGTTATTCCGGAGGTGGGAGTTGAAGACCTCCCAGACAGGGGCCTCAGCCAGACGTTCCCAGCACACCCTCACTATACGTGTGGGTCTACCAGGTCTGAATAGCATCCTCCCCTGCCATCGGATCCAACTCACCACCAGGTGGTGATCAGTTGACAGCTCTGCACCTCTCTTTACCCGAGTGTCCAAGACATACAGTTGCAGGTCTGATGACACAATAACAAAATCGATCTTTGACCTGCGACCTAGGGTGTCCTGGTGCCAGGTGCACATATGGACACCCTTATGCTTGAACATGGTGTTCGTTCTGGACAAACTGTGGTTAGCACAGAAATCCAAAAACTGAACACCACTCGGGTTCAGATCAGGCAGGCCGTTCCTCCCAATCACCCCCTTCCAGGTTTCACTGTCGTTGCCCACATGCGCATTGAAGTCCCCCAGTAGGACAATGGAGTCTCCAAGAGGAGCACACGAGTGGTTACATCTTGTCCACCATGGAGAGATTGTTCCCATACCACCTTCTGAGGGAGTTCACGGAGCCATGTTACGGTTATGGAGGAAGTAGGATGACTGCAGTGGGATCACTGGAGTTGACGGCGAGGTACAGTATAAGTCGGTGGTGATGACCGGAGTCCAGTTCGTGGTGACCGCCTCGGGGTCAAACATCTTAGGCTGTGATATGTTTTACAGCCTGGGATTTAAGATCGCCAGCGGTGCTGGAAAGGAGTGGTCGGACTGTGGATTGTGGGACCGATCCCCTCTGCACTTGGAGGACAACGTGGTCTGGGACAGTGACTGGCCTGGCAAGTTAGATGGTGATGAAGACCGGCACTGCAGGGAACCAGCACGGGAAGATCCCGATGCCAGTGTCCAAGTTGCCCTGGATGTGGGAACTGGACGGCACAGCGGCACACCCGGGAGGACTGCTGGTGCTGAAATGAAAGAGAGCGGGGCAGGACCGGCTGGCATGATATTACGGCGTGCCAGACACCAGCGTCAGAGGAGGGCTTCAGACCGGTTCGGTGGGCCGTCCCAACCTGGGAAGGAGGCCCAATCGTGATATAGTGGACTGCAGAAGCACAACAGAGTTCCCCTGCACATTGGTGATGAGGTCCGACCAAGGGTAGAAGCTCGGCTGAGGGGCGTCCATAAAAGAAGAGAGCGACGGGATGAACAGGGGCAGCTGAGAGTGGCGATTGCCCGGGCAGATAGCTACTTGGGATTGTCAGATACATCGTGGAGAACCCCAAATGAGCTGCGGTGTGTGGTGGAGAAGAGACACCAGTGCAGCTCATCTCCGGAGGCCAAGAGATGGAGGTACTCCAAGCGGGATCCACGGGATGGAGACCCAGAAGGGGGCCCTTTCATCGGTCTGGTCAAATGACTGGGGGATGTTATATGGTAAATGTTTGTGTTGAATTAAGACCCCAGGTCATTTAATTAGCATGTTTTGCTATGTTTTCATTTTGTTATTTTGTGTTGGCCTGAGTTATATGTATATTGAAAGAGGAAAGTAAACCCCCAACACTGTTTAAAAAAAAAAATGTTTGGAAAATATATTTGTGTGGAATGCCCAGGTTGTGGGGTGGGAGCATTGGGGTGGGGGCCGCTAATAAGAGAGTGTATATAGTATTGATTGTGGTTTGCTGTGTTACTTTGGAAGTTTATATATATTAATTAATTTTATTAATTAATTTTATATATATATAATTACATAATATATAATTTTTATATATTTATATATAAAATATATATTTTATATATTTTATATATATATAATTATATAATATATAATTATTATATATTATATAATTATATATTATATAATTATATAATATATAATTTTATTAATTTTATTAATTTTATTAATTAATTTATATATATTAATTAATTTTATTAATTAATATATATAAACTGTTTTAATTAATTTGATTTTAGGATTAATTTGATTTTAGGAACACGGCTGTTTTTTTTTTTTCTTTTTGGACTGTAATAATCAAGGCGGCAGAATAATTCACTTGACCATGTAGGGGGCGCCAGCAGTCTACCTGGCTCCTCTAGTTTATGTTGTACGAGTGGATAGGTATGTTTATTTATTTTTGTACATATGGTTTCATTGTTAGTGCGTGAGTCGGTTTACAAATTTTGGGAGGGCTTGATTGGTATGTTTGGCATTTTTCTACGGGGGGGGGGGCGTTAAGTAGTAATATGGCAGCTGGGGCACCTGGGGAATAGTGAGGGGTGACAGACTGCCTTTCCGGTGGTGGCGTCACTCAGAGAGTACTAGTACTAGTACTAGTACTAGTCCTCTTTCGCTGTTGGCTGCACGGTGGCGCAGTGGTTAGCACTGCGGCAGCACAGTTTACCCTTGGCCGGGGGATTGTGGGGATCGTGGGATCGTGGGTTCGATCCCAGCCCCCGACCAACAGTGATCTGTGTGGAGTTTGCATGTTCTCCCCGTGTTGCGTGGGTTTACTCCGGGATTTCTCCGGTTTCCTCCCACATGCCAAAAACATGCATGTTAGGTTAATTGGCTGTTCTAAATTGTCCCTAGATATTTGTTTCCTATAGGCCCTTAGAATAGAGGGTTAGTATTAATGAAAGCGCTTTGAGTGGTCTTTGTGACTAGAAAAGCGCTATATAAGTGCAGGTTAGTTAGTTAGTAGTTAGTTAGTTGACCCCTTGTGCTGTACGGAGTGTCTGTGGTTCTTGTTCTTGTTATAATGAAACACATTCGACTGCCCACTGAGCCTCTTCCTCTTTACACCGAGTTATGGACATAACACTATGCACCTTGCTTTCCTAATTTAGCTCAAATTCTTGAGGTTTTCTGAGGACACCATTGATTCACTATGGGCTGCCCCTGTGTTTTTTTTAATGGACATACATGAATGAAAAATGGATTGGAAACTACCAAGTCAATCTAGACTTAAGCATTATAACCAATTTCCATCCCTTTCCTAAATATCTGGGTCTATTGCTTGTTAATTCCACAGTTTTTTTGAATGACAACTTTAACATATTCCACAGCATTCACAAGTATTCACATATTCTATCCAAGTATATTTACACCACGTTAGAAAAATCTCAAAAGAAATCCTGGATGCAATCATAATTATTACATTGAGTCCAAATGTTGCCTTTGCTCAGCAGAGGTGGATTAACTGGTGTTTAGCTGACAATACTTTGCAAGCACTTTCATGAAATGGTCAGTCAGAAAGCAACTCATACCGGCTCGGACGTCGCCCGGGTTAACAAGGTCAGGAATTCCTGACAGCTGAAGGCGAAGGACAGAGCTGCGTGGAGGAATCTGATCAGACCTAAATGAAACAGTCATTGTCGCCCCCGACAGACTGCTATGATGGATGATGGAGCTTACAATAAAGCAGATGGAAATCTTTTTTTTTTTTTTTGTAAACATGGAAACTGAAGAGATGTACCATAAAGGTGGATGGACAACAAAACAAATTAATTCAGGAAAGCAATATAAATGCCCATTCAGTATTCTTCCAACACGAATTATTTCATTTATATTTCATTTAGAAGCTTTATACAGTATGTACAATGCTACATACATAAATATAGAAAGGACATGGTTGCCCTCAGAGGAAGTCCCGGATCACTTGGTGCTCCAGGCAAGAATACATCTGCCACGCTGCCAGAGAATGAACAGTCACTAATTCATTATTGATATGGTGGCGCAAATGCTCTTCCACTGAGAGGGAGATGCAGAGTCTGCTTTGTGAAAAACAAACTTTGATTTGATCAAGTGCCAAAAACTACATTTTTGACAATCACACAAGAAGCTGAGGCATTCCTTCTAAGCCATACTAAAAACAGCTGTCACCCCAGCAGCGCCTCTTTCTTCTTGCTGCCTTAGCAATAGGCATTTTTCATAATGACGTAGGCTAACTTCTGACATTTCCGAAGGAGAGTGCCTTCATTTCCCATCTTCACTCACACTGATCTCAGAGGAAAATGTACACACACAAGATTATTTCCAAGTAATTTTCGAAGGTAGGGATGTATTTCTATACAGTGTAGTATCAATCCATGTGGCTCCAATCTAGAAAATTACTCTTCACCTTAAAGAAATTGTTTCACCCAAAAGTCTGGTCAAGAATTGTTTCCTTCACCCAAGGACCACAGTTTGAAAACACATTCCATGGTAAAAGGGCCAATAAGGATCACATTTAATGCCAGAAAGATATTCTTTTATCAGTCATAAATCCCAAAGCTTCCTCCCCAACCGGCAGTTTTATGCTTAGAGTACTCTGTGAGATACGCAAGATCCCTTGACTACATTCCACAAGTTGCTAGGAATTATCCACAGCTCAACATTGCCCCTTCTGTCAACTCAGGGACATGTTGGATTTAATCAACATTGGAATTTTGGGTTTTATCTGCTGAAATAATCCTTTCTCCTCAAGACTTTATTTTTCCAGGAAATACTGCTCAGAACACTGTTGAAGATGACTGCCTCTGTGTTGGACAATGATGGGTTCAAAATGTTTCCTTAATCATTGATTTTAAATGTGTTGCATGTTTGAAAATGCTTAAATGAACCTTGTTCTAATGCATGTTACTTATACAAGGATGTTTATAAAAGTGCATGCTCACTGAAAGTTAGGCATGAATCACTGAAATTAGCTTAGAGTTCATATTAAGTATATAATGAATTTCACAGTTAAAATGCGTATATGCCTTCTGAAACTTATGCCAGTCATCTGACTGATACCAGCCAATCCCCAGGCCGTCTCTATTGGATGACGCCCCTTTCATTCTATTGGTCAGTTACAGACGAAGGACTGCTTTCTTATTGGACCATAGCCCATTCGAATCTCCCACGATGGCCAATAATTGGATCTTCCTGCTGCCAGTCATATTTTATGATCCAAGGAGTGCACTCTGTTAAATGGAGGAAACGCCCTAGCAGTTCAGTTAAGTTTTTGTTTCAGTTCAGTTCAGTCTTTGTTCAGTCTTTGTTGAGTGTTCTAAAGTTCTTAAAGTTGTCTTTTATTAAGTCTTTTTCTATTTTTCTGGCATCTGAGAAGAGATCATCCTTTCTTGTTGAGCTCAAATCTTCTTACTTGGAGTGAAACTCCAAAACGCCTTTTTCCCTCTCCTCAGACGTCGTGTTTATTCTGATTAACTTTTTCTGTTGATTTTCTTTAACTCGCCGTTAAAGTGGACTGATAGTGATTTTTGAACTTTTTCCCTCGAAACTGCCTCACCCACATACCATGACATCAGGAGAACTAGGATTTCGTGGGTGGAAGTGTTTACATCCATTTTCCTTAAACCTGTGTGTTTTCTTATCGGCTGGTGGACATTCTAAATTTGCAGGCCAGGAAAGGATCTGTTGCTCAAGAAAGACGTCACACCTGCCCCGGGGCCAGCCATCCACTTTCCTGCTGGCTACACTCTATGGTCGCCCCGCTGCTGAGTCTGTGCCATCACCGCTGTAAGTGAAAGGACTGCTCTTCTTTGTGCCATCTGCTGGCATTCAAGATCACCACTGGACTCTGAAGACACAGCTCTTCGTAAGCCAGACTTCCACTTCCTATCTGCTGGGCTAAATATGATGTCTAATTATAATTGAATATGACCAATTTTTCATGTTAAAGTTAGTCTGTAAGCTATGATAGGAAGGAAAATTAATATTCCCTTTTCAATAACCGCCATTCTTTTTGTAGAGTAACTCAGAATTTTCTTTTCCATATAATCAGCTTTTATCATTTTTTCATAGAATTACATCCAATTTTATGCATATTTTTGTTACAGTTATTATATAGTCTCCCACTGCATTACAGTCACAAATTCAAAATCTGGTTTCTCTTGTTTCCACAAAGGTTTAACTATAGACTTTATACTCAGGAATCCATTACCAGTTAATATGATATTGGACACTTGTTGATCATTTCACCTGCTTACAAATCAATTGAATGTAATGTCATTTAACCTGAATCTGATTATTAAAACTGTTAAAGGTATAGAGAAGTTTCTGCTTGATTTTTTTTTTGTGTGTGTGCTTTTCTGGGTCATGGCAGAAGAATTCACAAATATTGAGACTGCTTAATGAAAGGTTCAAGGATTATTTATTAATAAATTGTCCAAGTTGGACTGATGCCCCAAAAATGAGTTTTTCCAGTGTGTGCGTGGACTTGAAGTGAACCTCCATCTCCACACACACAACTCTAAAAAAAAATAATTAAATAATCCTTGTACCTGATCACACTTACAATCAATTGTTATGTGCTATAACAGCCATGTATAAAAATACTGCATATAAAGGGAGAATGCATTAGAAGTTAATATCACTAGCTTTCTGATAATAGGGGTCAGCGGCCTCTACTTTGAAAAGAGTCATTTAAAGCAGTTTTCAAAGCCCAGCTAATTAATGTGTTGAGAAAAGATTCAATAATCAGATATATGCTATTAAAATATACTTGTCTATGACTTGGAGCAACTTAAAAGCTACTTTTGCAGCAGTGTCAGCCCCTCCTTTAAAACAGCAGCCTGGTTGTGACGTCACTCGAGGCACCCACACACCTCCTGGTCACTGCCAGAAATGGAAAATCAGCAGTAGTTTAGCCTCTGAAGAGGAGGGAAATATGTGTCCACAGCCAGAAATTAATTTGTGGTTTGAGGAAAACCAGTGGAGAACCATGCAGCTATTAAAATTAGTTGTTTAGCTTACAATTATCATCGGCTTATGATGGTTATTACTGTAAAAAATTAATTTATACGTGACAGCTTTATTTGAAGGCTGACTGTTTACTCAATTCACAGTGAGCCTCTTTCTTTAACACGTATCTTCTGATGCACAGACTTGAACAAATCATCAGTGCTGTATCCTGGTGTTTCTGGTCTTACATCAGACACCCTCTGCCAGGTGACCTGAACAGGGTTGATCAAGCCCCAGCCTGTGTTCAAGTGGCATACTACAGTGACACTTGTCCCCTCTCCTTAGCTAGACCCATCCCAGAGGCCTTTTCTGCTGCCTCCATGTTGCTGTTGATAACCCTTCTCCTAACACCCCCACCCCCGGGTAATGCCCAGGACTCCATAGGCCTTGCCTAGGGAATGGCCTGCAAACCTCCTACAGCAGCCCAGCAACCTCCTCCTACAACCGGAGTGGTGGCTCAGTTGGTAGAGCATCCGCCCCACACCCGGGAGGCAGGGGTTCAAATCCCGGCCGGGTCATGCCAAAGACCATATAAAAGTGGAACTTCCTGCCATCCAGCTTGGTGCTCAGCAATAAATGGAATGGAGGAGGGAACTCTGTGGCGGCGCCTTGTATGGCAGCGGCCCTCTGATTCTACACTTGGGGTGTGTGTGATTTACACTGTAGATAGGTAAAACACAATCTCGTTCTGCTGTACATGATTGGTTGTACGGTTGAATGACAATAAGGGTGATTTAATTTAATTTAATTTAATTTAACCTCCTTCCAGCAGCATTCCTCCACCAGTTCCTGGTATCTCGCTATCTTCCTCTCCTGCCCCTCGTCCATCCTCTCCTCCCAGGGTACGGTCAGCTCCTGGAGGATGAGCTGTCTTGTGGCATTTCAGACCAAGGCAATATCTGGTTTCAACATAGACTTGGTGATATTTGATGGAATCTTCAGCTGCCGCTGAGCAAGTGACATCACCCAGTCTTGTGCTGTGGAAAGCAGACCTCCCAAGGCATTCTCTGGTCTGCTCCTTGGCTGCTCTCCTGCCTTGACAAACTGGATAGTTCTGGCTGCTGTGTGGGTGTGCCTGCTATCACTTATCCCCTTGCTGATTACCTCAGCACTGGACTTGAGGACCTGGTCATGTCTCCAGTGACAGCGGCCTTCACCCAGTGCTTTGAAGCAGCTGCTCAAGATGTGCTTGAGGGTCCCAGGGATAAACTGGTGTTAACCTTTCTCCTTGAGAACAAGTTGGACGGACTAGGGAGGACACCGTAAACCCCCTGAATCAAGAACATGATCCTCTGGGGATTCTATTTCCAGATGTCCTGCCAGCTGACATCACCTGCCCCCACCTCATCGAGGCACCCTGCTGTCACACTGCCACGGCACTGTTCAGCCTCTCCACTGCAGAGCATACTTCCTCTAGAAGTATCTGCTTTTCCTTTCTTTTCAGTGTTAAATCAGGTGGATGGAAGTAACTAGTGATTGTTGTCGATTAATTTTTATCTAATGTCAAATGTAGAATTACTGAGCTGGGGGAAATTCCTGAAAACACACCGTTACATTATCTGTCCTTCAAGAACACACAATCCCTCCTTTCCTTCCATTTTGTCTACCTGTGGGTAAACCCATCCAGATTGTTACTTTAGCAGCTTTTTGCTAATCTTTCCTTTCATGTCAAACAAACATCATAGCTTTGGTCTCTATAATGCTCCGTTTTTTTTTTGTTTTTTTCAAATTTGCACATTTTAGATAATGATAAATATTCTAAAGTGAAGAAAAAGCTGACACTCGGAGCTCCTGGCTGTTGAACTTTTGTTCAGAAAAATTAAATAGCAAATAACCCGATAATACGAAGGTTGGTATGATCTTCACAAACACAATACGGGCAGCTTTATGCAGCATGGAGATCGTTAGCTGACAATTAAAAGATCAAAATTTGGCCTTATCTGTCAATGAGCTCCAAAATCATCTAAAAAAGCTGTTTCTGTGTAAATGTTTGGGAGATAATTTTGCAATCAAAAATTAAATTTTCTGCAACTTTCATGGCGATCTATAGAGATTCCAGGACAGACTGTTGAGGGATCACTGAGAATTTCTTGGGTGACAGCAAGCCACTAGGTATACATTTGAGAGGTTTCCAGTGCTCTTCTACCCACTTTACACAGGGGTGGTGATCATTGAGATTGTTGAGTGTAGTGGATTTGTCATTAATGGGTTTACAGTATAGGTGTTTTTTTGTTGGTACAAGTGTTAATGTAAATATGAATGTGAGTAGGAATGAAGATTTATTTTCATTACACTCATATCCTTGCAGGGCACCAGTCTAGATAATGGACAATTTTATTAACAATTCTTTATTAGTACCAATTATCAATCAGTCTACCCCCACCCCCCCCAAAAAAAAAAAAACCTTGTGAGTTCTTGTCTGCTGATAATCAAGAAGATGGACATGAAATCAAACAATAACTCCCATATGTCTTTCAATAGTTTAATAAGAAATATTAGAATAAGTTAAAACATCCGGATAACTTTAAAACAAAGAATACAACATGTATCATGGGCATTATAGACTGAGTTACTGAATATAACATGTGAATCAAGTATTTGTGGAACCAAAAAACTCTAGTTTAACTTGTCAGTATACTGGAAATTGGAAAACCATAAAATAGCATTGGTCAAGAAAAGTGGATGCAATTTTATGAAGAAAATGATGAGTAAACTATAAAAAGGGAAAGTTAGTGTTACTCTGAAAAAAAAAAACGTAAATTAATGAAAGAACAAAATGCATTTTGAAATTCTGATAGGGGTTTACATGAAATTAAGTTTAAAGAACTTATACCAGGAATATTCTGAAGAATTCAGTTTAAATTAAGCAACAGACCATCAGTCAAGCAGAATCATTGTGTCCCAGTGGGTAGCAGGTGGTCCATTGGATTCTGTTTCAACTGGACTGGTGTGGGTTCTGTTGGAAGACTGGCAGACAGGCTCTTTACCACGGTTATGGCCTACTCCTGAGATCACAAAGGGTCTGGTTCTTCAGCAGGCTGGCTGCGGTCTTCTCTCATGCACTGAAGAAGGAGTTTGTTTATTGTACAAAATCCCATTAGAGAGTGAAATTGGGACAAGAACATGCCACAGATCCATTTCTTCCGATGCATTGTGGCTGGAATGAGTTGGTTTAAGCTTAAAATAAAATTAAAATCTTCTTACACGGTAATTTAAAGAAAAAGATTAAAATGAGAAAAAGTGAACTTTCAAGAAAAGGAAAAGAATTTTCACAGAGCATGACAGGCTTTGGGCCTTACTTGGAAGATAGAAAAAAAATGGGAGAGCAGAGAAGTCTGCTCCTTACAACTTGACCAACGCCCCAAAACTGAAACAAAGAGCAGTTTGTTTGTTTTTTCCGGGTGTGGCAGAATCTCACTGAAATTCATGACAACTGGGCTGAACCAATTTGAGCTTCTTTGTTTGGCAGAAGACATAATCTGACTAAAAAGGCAATGAAGATAGGTTTGGGGGCCCATTGGTCAATTCAAATTTCTGAGGTGGGGGTCTCCCACAGACAGAGAAGAGAGAGAAATTTGATATGAAGAGTGAAATCCTCCTAAAGTATGTATGCTGCCTATGAAAGCATAAATTCTTTAAACTTTAGTGACTAAGATATTCTACTTGATAAAAGGAACACACAATGTCTACATTGTAGATGTGATTAACTTCTTCTAGGCATGCAAAACTTAATTTCTTCCTGAAAATAAAGCAACACATATCAAATCATATCAATAAAAACATTTCACCACAATTGTCCATCCCAGAGTTCAAACATGTCTTCAGTAGCGGATACCGTCTTGAGAGGAAGAATATGAATTAATTTATTGTTCACAACTGCAGAGATTCCATTTCAGAGAGAGAGAAAAAAATTATTAAATATTCCTGCGTCGTCCACCAGATGGCACTGTAAAACTGTCTGGTTGGTTAACGAGGAATCATGACTTCCAAGTCTGGAACATTTCAACCATAAGCCTGTCGATTTGGGGCATTCCTTCCTGGAGAAGGGATTAACTTCTACTTTATGGCCAATGGATAGTGTTACAGCTCTGGTCCTTGGGTGAGAAAAACAGTTCATGACCAGACTTTTGAGTTGAAACAATCTTCTTCAGAAAAGAATGATTTTATAAATTGGAACCAAAAGGGGTTAACGTTACATGAGTGATGAAAAAAAATGGCCAGATCTTTCAATAATCTTTGAATATGCGCCCCACAATCGCCAAGATTTCTCAATGATCTTCCAGTGATCTCCACAGTGTCCTCAAAGCTTTAACCCTTTGTCAGGCCAGGATATATAGCAGGAAAACACAGAGTTTGACCTCAAAATTTCAAATGACTATAGCTTCAAAATGGTGAAAGTTACAGGCACACTGCCAATTAGAAAAATGTTGCAGATAGACCAAAGTTTATGACTGGTGAAGTTTCAGCCATGCATTTTGCATAATGTGACCTAGTTTGCATATTGTTCCGATCAAACTTTGCTACAGCTGTAACCTGAAAATGCTACAACTTACATTCAAAATGTCAAAATTAGAAAAATATAGTGAATGAACCACAGTTTATGCCACAATATATACCCGTTTCTTTCATTGGTGAGAATCCTCCAGAACTCCTCAGTCCAAAACAAAGACAAAAATTCAATGGGTCACACAGATGACATATCCATCTCTCCATGATATCCAACTGCCTCTTCAAATGGTTTGAGCCACGGCTGACAAGCTTCTTCATCTGTATGAAGCTCCCAGGCATCATTGTCCAAACTTACTGTAGGATTTCTACTGCTAGTTGTTGTTGTTCTTCCACGCCATGCACGTGGCACGCGCCAGGACACACTGGGTGCTGTGTGCTCCAGCCCACCCAAATGTCGCCCACGAACTGTTCTGGGCCTTTTCACCCCGCGGCCACGGTTCGGCAAAGCAGAACAATCTGCAGAAGATGCTCCTGTACCATTTTAGGCTTGATTGGACACAGAAAAAGCACCTCCAGTCTCGCGCACAGGACAGCCGGCTACACTGTCGCCAGAAGTGCTTGCCCCGTTGTCAGAAGGCACATAATCTGAGCTGGAGTCTTCCTCAGATGACGAACTTGGGCTAATCTCTTCATCTGACCCGGGACTGGCCCACAGCAGAGCTGAAAACTCCTCAAAAGTGAGCGTTTTTTTCACCATCTTGTCTCGTCTGAGACAAACTACCGAATGAGAAGGGTCATTTTTCAAATGCAAATTTGAACCACTTATTGCATTGGCTCATATCTGGTTTTTGTCTGCCATCTTATGGTGTTAAAAGATTGGTACATCTCTGACTCTATTTAGCGGTACCGACTTTGTTTTGAGTGATGAGCTGACAGGTGCAAAAGTGCACCACAGACAGGCAAACAGAGTCCAAAACAATCTCTCAGGTTAGTCTTTTACAGAGCAGCAAATGCTAGAACATAACAATTTTTGGATTTGCCAACTACTCTGATGGATGATGGCAAAAATCAAGCTAGTATCTCATGGAGTGGTGAATGCTAAGGAAAGTTCAAGAATGCTGCGATTTGAGGAGTTTGTCAGGGTTCCTAAAAGGTTCCAAAACAGTTTGCACACAGTTTTTAAGGTCTAAAATAATTTTGTCATAAAATCTGAAAGAGTGGAAACTGCAAGGTGGTGGCAGGAGAGAATGTAGCTAGGCAGCATCAGATGGTAGTCTGTAGGGTGACCATGGAAAGTAAGAAAAGGAAGAGAGTGAAGGCAGAGCCAAAGATTAAGTGGGGAAAGTAACAGAAGGAAGAAGGTTGCATAGAGTTCAGGAAGGAGGTGATACAGGCTCTGGGTGGGAGGGAAGAATTACCAGATGACTAGGAAAGAACAACAGAAGTATTGAGGGAGACGGGTAGAATGGTATGTGGTGTATCCAGTGGACACAGGAAGGAAGACAAGGAGACTTGGTGGTGGAATGAGGAGGTACAGGAAAATATCCAAAGGAAGAGGTTGACAAAGAAAAAGTGGGATAGTCAGGGAAATGAAGAAAATAGACAGGAGCATTTGGAATCTAGGTGCATGGCAAAGAGAGAGGTGGCAAGGGCAAAGGAAAAGGCGTATAGGGAGTTGTATGAAATGCTAAACACTAAACAAGCTAACACTAAAACAAACAGTACAAACAAACACTAAACAAAACACCGGACACAGCTTTGAAAATAGGAATTCACACTCTGGATGCTAAATTTGCACATTGTACGTAGTCTCACCCCATCTCATGTCCATATCATCTCTGCTGCTAAATTTTCATGGTACAGTCTACTGAGTATTATCAGGGCACACGGCTTTACACTGAGAAATTCTCACACTGGGTGCAAATTTGTACATTGCTCATTGTACATAGTCTCATGCCATCTCAGGTTCATATCATCTCTGATATTAAAATTACCGTTGTACAGTCTATTGGGTATTATCAGGGGCGAGTCATACTCATTCACTGAATTTTTGCTTACTCAGGGTCTTGTTATAGTCATCCAGTGAATTTTCAATTTTCATTCTTCTTGTTTCCTCTAGTTTTAACTACTTTAACTGTCCTAATTGCTTTTAATGTGTATTTATTAGCATTTATTAGTATTAGTATTTAGTATTAAGGTGTGTTTATTACCTTTATTAGTATTGATGTGTATTTATTACCTTGGCATTCGTTTGGAGAGCAGAGGAAGAATTTCATTGCTCAGGAAATGTTGCATTTCTTAACTGTGCGCATGATAATAAATCTTTTGAATCTTGAATTTAAAGGAGAAAAGGACTTGTATAGATTAGCTAGACACGGAGATCAAGCTGGAAAGGATGTGCAGCTGGTTAGGTTGATTAAGGACAGAAATGGTAATGTACTAATAAGTGACAAGAGTGTGTTGAGAAGGTGGAAGGAGTAGATTGAGGAGCTGATGAATAAAGAAAATGAGAGAGAGTGGAGGATGGATGAAGGAACGATGGTGAACAAGGAAGTCCCGAGGATTTGCAAGGTGGAAGAAAGGGCAGCTTTGAAGAGGATGAAGAATGGAAAGGAGGTTGGTCCAGATGACATGCCTGAGGAGGTATGGAGATGTTTAGAAGAGATGGCAGTGGACTTTTTAACCAGATTGTTTAACACAATCTTAGAGAGTGAGCAGATGCCTGAGGAGTGGAGAAAAAGTGTTTTGGTACCAATTTTCAAGAACAAGGGTGATGCTCAGAGCTGCAGTAACTACAGAGGCATAAAGCTGATCAGCCACACTATGAAGATATGGGAAAGAGTTGTTGAAGTGAAGTTAAGAGAAGAGGTGACAATCAGTGAGCAGCAGTATGGTTTCATGCCAAGAAAGAGTACTACAGATGCAATGTTTGCTCTAAGAGTGTTGATTGAGAAGTATAGAGAAGGTCAGAAGGAGTTGCACTGTCTTTGTGGGTCTAGAGAAAGCGTATGATGGGGTGCCAAGAGAGGAAGTGTGGTACTGTATGAAAGTCAGGAGTGGCAGAGAAGTATGTGAAGGTGGTGTATGAGGACATGTATGAGGACAGCGAGATGGTGGTGAGGTGTGCTGTAGGAGTGACGGATGGATTGAGGGTGGTGGTGGGATTACATCAGGGATCAGCTCTGAGCCCCTTCTTGTTTACCATGGTGATGGACAGGCTGACAGATGAGGTCAGGCAGGAGTCTCCATGGACCACGATGTTTGCAGATATTGTGATCTGTAGTAAGAGTAGGGAGCAGGTGGAAGAGAACCTGAAGAGGTGGCGGTATGCTTCGGAGAGTAGAGGAATGAAAGTCAGTTGAAGCAAGACAGAATACATGAGTGTGAATGAGAGGGAGGCAGGTGTAACTGTGAAGATGGAAAGAGTAGAGGTAATGAAAGAAGAGGAGTTTAAATCCCTAGGATCAACCATCCAAAGCAATGGAAAATGCACAAGAGAGGTGAAGAAAAGAGTGCAGGCAGGGTGGAGTGGGTGAAGACAAATGTCGGGGGTGATTTGTGACAGAAAGGTAACAGCTAGTGTGAAAGGGAAGATTTACAAGACGGTATTAGTCTTTTGTTTTTCTTATTAAAGACAAGGGTAAAAAGGAGATGTTTTTACCTTTACATGTTTCAATTGTCCTGCGATGGACTGGCAATTTCTCCAGGGTGTACCCTGCCTCTCGCCCAAAGACGCTGGGATAGGCTCCAGCCCCCCCGGGACCCGAAAAGGATTAAGTGGAAGAAGATGGATGGATGGAGATAGATGCTTCAACTGTCCACTGCAGTCTTCCTCAGAAGTGCCAGCTGATTGCTGTGAAGTGTCATTTATCAGCTGGCTTTCCTAGGCGGGGCCAGCCCAGCAGAACTGTAAGATCCACTGGGCTGGCCCTGCCTTCCGCCGTCCAATGGTCTCTGGAGAATGTAGTCCCTGGTGTGGAAAAGCATAAATGCCCCCTCATCCTGATTCATTCTGTCTTTTCCCCACTTCCTGATTTCTATGGCCTCCTTGATCCAGCATTTGTGTCTGTTGCTCTCCGATCCAATGATTTTTGCGTTGCCCAGTCCATGACGTGATTATTTCTTTTGCAGTGATCTGATATTGCTGATTTTAATATCACTTGTTCTGCCTTTTCTTTTTGTAATCTTGTGAGCCATCCTCGTGTTTCCTTCTCACATTTCTTCTGCTGTTCTTTTTTCCTTATGGTGAATGAGCTTCCTGTTTCTCTGATGTAGGTTATGTTACATGATCTGCAAGGTATTTCATATACAGTATCTCACGAAAGTGAATACACCCCTCACATTTTTGTAAATATTTTATTATATCTTTTCATGGGACAACACTGAAGATATGACACTTTGATACAATGTAAAGTAGTCAGTGTGCAGCTTGTTTAACAGTGTAAATTTGCTGTCCCCTTAAAATAACTCAACACACAGTCATTAATGTGTAAACCGCTACCAACAAAAGTGAGTACACCCTTAAGTGAAAATGTCCAAATTGTGCCCCACTTGCCATTTTCCCTCCCCGGTGTCATGTGACTCATTAGTGTTACAAGGTCTCAGGTGTGAATAGGGAGCACGTGTGTTAAATTTGGTGTTATCACTCTCACACTCTCTCATACTGGTCAGTGGAAGTTCAACATGGCACCTCATGGCAAAGAGCTCACTGAGGATCTGTAAAAAAGAATTGTTGCTCTACATAAAGATGGCCTAGGCTATAAGAAGATTGCCAACACCCTGAAACTGAGCTGCAGCACGGTGGCCAAGACCATACAGCAGTTTAACAGGACAAGTTCCGCTCAGAACAGGCCTTGCCATGGTCGACCAAAGAAGTTGAGTGCACATGCTCAGTGTCATTGTTGCGCCTTAGAGATTTATGACAGGTCTGTGCTGTGGGAATGGAGTGCTGTGATGCTGGGGTAGAGGAGGACTGACGTTAGTTGGGCAACGGTATGTCGTCACTGTGCTCCTGTTTTTTATGTCCTCGTCTGAATGGAAAAAAGTGTGTTGTCGCCATTTTTTTCAGACCCGGCTGCTCAGACAAATTATTACAGAAAAGACGCAGAACCGGGAGTAATAAAGTTGCCAAACAGAAGACTGAGTCCTGTCGTTCTGAGGGTGCAACATCATATCCAGAGGTTGTCTTTTGAAAATAGACATATGAGTGGTGCCAGCATTGCTGCAGAGGTTGATGGGGTGGGGGGTCAGCCTGTCAGTGGTCAGACCATATGGTGCACACTGCATCAAATTGGTCTGCATGGCTGTCGTCCCAGAAGGAAGCCCCTTTTAAAGATGATGCACAAGAAAGGCCGCAAACAGTTTTCTGAAGACAAGCAGACTAAGGACATGGATTACTGGAACCATGTCCTGTGGTCTGATGAGACCAAGATGAACTTATTTGATTCAGATGGTGTCAAGTGTGTGTGGTGGCAACCAGGTGAGGAGTACAAAGACAAGTGTGTCTTGCCTACAGTCAAGCATGGTGGTGGGAGTGTCATGGTTTGGGGCTGCATGAGTGCTGCCGGCACTGGGGAGCTACAGTTCATTGAGGGAACCATAAATGCCAACATGTACTGTGACATACTGAAGCAGAGCATGATCGGAAACAGGGCCGCAGGGCAGAATTCCAACATGATAACCACCCCAAACACACCTCCAGGAAGATCACTGCCTTGCTAAAGAAACTAAGGGTAAAGGTGATGGACTGGCCAAGCATGTCTCCAGACCTAAACCCTATTGAGCATCTGTGGGGCATCCTCAAACAGAAGGTGGAGGAGTGCAAGGTCTCTAACACCATGATGTCATCATGGAGGAGTGGAGGAGGATTCCAGTGGCAACCTATGAAGCTCTAGTGAACTCCATGCCCAAGAGAGTTATGGCAGTGCTGGAAAATAATGACGGCTACACAAAATATTGACACTTTGGGCACAGTTTGGACATTTTCACTTAGGGGTGTACTCACTTTTGTTGCCAGCAGTTTAGACATTAATGGCTGTGTGTTGAGTTATTTGTAGGGGACAGCAAATTTACATTGTTATACAAGCTGGACACTGACTACTTTACATTGTATCAAAGTGTCATATCTTCAGTGTTGTCCCATGAAAAGATATAATAAAATATTTACAAAAATGTGAGGGGCGTGCTCACTTTTATGAGATACTGTAAATGACATTTCACAACAATCAGGTGGCACTTCTGATGAAGACTGCAGTGGACAGTTGAAACATGTAAAAATAAAAACATCTGCTTTTTATCCTTGTCTTTAATAAGAAAAACAAAAGGCTAATAATTAAAAAAAAAAGACAAAATGAACCTACTCGAGCTATTACAAGACGGTAGTGAGACCTGCTATGATGTATGGTTTGGAGACAGTGGTGCTGACAAAGAAACAGGAGGTGGGGCTGGAGGTGGCAGAGTTGAAGATACTAAGATTCTCACTGGGAGTGACTAGGAGGGACAGGATTAAAAATTAGTACATCAGAGGGACAGCTCAGGTTGACCAGTTTGGAGACAAAGTAAGAGAGTCAAGGCTGAGATGGTTTGGACATGTGCAGAGGAGGGATAGTGGAGATATTGGACAAAGGATGTTGAAGATGGAGCTGCCAGGCAGGAGAGGAAGACCGCACAGAAGATTCATGGATGTAGTGAAGGAGGACATGGAGAGGGTTGGTGTTACAGAGGAAAATGAAGGGATGGGGTGAGATGGAGACAGATGATCCGCTGTGGTGACCCCAAAAGAGAGTAGACGAAAGAAGAAGAAGAAGAAGAAGAAGAAGAAGAAGAAGAAGAAGAAGAAGAAGAAGAAGAAGAAGAAGAAATAATTTTATCATAAAGATTCTTAAACAGTTGCTAGCGTTCACCATTTGCAGATGCTTACAACTATCTTACAACTGTTTGAAACTGGACAAAAATACTGATAGAAAAATTCCATATTATCTATACTATTATTGATATTAATAATGTATTATTATAATTGAGAAGTATCATACCTTTCATATGCCATGTTTAATGTTTATATGTGCATTCCATATAGGATGAGTTTATATATTCTTGGCCTGTTTCTGTGAGCAATTTTAGCGAGTTCAGACTAAGGATCAGTACATGCGTAAGGAATGAGCTAAGCCATTTATTATAATCTCTTTGACATGTCCTGTTTCGGGTCACAGGAATGCATAGGAACTCCTCATCTTATAGATTAGTGTTTCATGGACATTCTTTTTTTTTTTTTTTTTTTTTTTTTTTTTTTTTTTTTGTTACTTATTTGTACCCGTAGGTAGACTTGGTTTGCAGTCTGGTGACAAGCCACTGGCTGCTGGTCGCTGCGTGCGCGAGCGCCCTAAACCTACATGTTTTTGGTATGCGGGAGGAAACCGGAGAAATCCCGGAGTAAACCCACGCAACACGGGGAGAACATGCAAACTCCACACAGCTCACTGTTGGTCGGGGGCTGGAATCGAACCCACGATCTCATGATCCCCGCGATCCCCCGGCCAAGGGTAAAACTGTGCTGCCACAGTGCTAAACCACTGCGCCACCGTGCAGCCCATTCTGTTAGTTTTATGGATCTCATGTCTTCATGACCCATGTCTCCAGAGTGTCTGACGACCGCCTGGATAAGCTCGGTTATCAGGACTGTCCCGTTCTGTCCCTTCCCTTATCTTCATCCTCCCTCTCCTTTTTCCTACCTATATTTATCAGACTTAGAAGAATGGATCCTTTAGAGATTCTAGGTATGTCTGAATGTCATGCCTTGTAACCTCTCCTCCAAGGTGGCCAATGGGGTGATTGGTTATATTTTTGTAATAAATGTACATAAATTCAACTTTCCGCCTGATTATTTGACTTTGAATAATTTAAGCTCAAAATTATTCAAACATTTTGGCGTCCGAACAGCGGATCCACATATCTCTATCTTTCCGGCACCTCTGCTTAATTTCAGTAAGTGCACAGCCGATAAAAAGACCTTCCCAGGCTGAGTGAAAAAAAAAAAAGGCTCAGTGTTACTGCAGTGAAGGCATTTCAGACCGGGGCGCTGGAATTGACTGGGTGACAGATCTGAGAATCCTATAGGCGGCTTGAATGTAAGTACATTTGTTATTGTTTATGGATAAAAGATAGTGAGATTCCCCGGACCAATTGTACAATGCAAAATACTGAAAGGAGTGAAACTAGTGGCCTGAGTGCTGAGTTATTTTATCCACTGTGAGCGATCTCGTAATAATCCCTTGGGAGGAACAAGGCTTTTCCTCTCCAAACGGTGAACAATATCGCAAGACCCGGGGTGATTCTTAGAAATCCGCCACTCTCTACGGTCTAAGTAAGTGCACTGGAGGTGCCGGAAGTTTGCATGCAAAGAAAAAAGGGAAAGATTCGTGGTCTTTTAACTACAGACGTTTGACGTCCTGTGGAAAAAATCACGTGATCCCAGAGAAGTAAAATTTCGGGGACAGATTTGTGCCTTTGTGACCACTTCTGCTTATGGTTCAGGGTTTAGACCTTCAGCATTCGTGGGGAAGTTACGTGAACCCTGAAGCGAAAAAGTTTTTTCACGGAAGATTTGTGCCCTTACCGGGTCTGCATTATTGCCCATGGGACTTCCCCCGCTACGGTGAGCTATTGCAAGATGCCAGGGGAGGAGGTCTTACTTTGGGCTTTCAGCACACAGCGGAGGGGTTAACGTGACCGTTGAAATATTTTATTTTGTGAGTTTTGGATAAAAGCTACTGCAGTCTGGGTTGTTTTGTCTCTGTATAATCTGCTCCGGTGTGGAAAAAAAAAAAAAAAGTGAGAGTTCTCTGCGCAGGTGGAAGGAGCAGGTTGTAAAACTGTTGTTTGTGATTTTTTTTTTTAGCAAAAAAGGATTGATTAGTTAATTGTTATCCTTTTGAGAAGTGTTTAAATTTATAGGTATTTGAAAATAGTAGCTTTGAGCAAAAACAGTGGACTGGTGTTGTGTTTTTACGGCAGTGTAAAAAAAGGGAGCTTCACGCTGTAGTGACAGTGTCTGTGTGTGTGTGTGTGTGTGTGTGTGTGTGTGTGTGTGTGTGTGTGTGTGTGGGTTGCCATATCTGTGATTTTTCCACTAAAAGATGCCAGTTCCGGAGATTAATTGAAGTAATTCTCATGCTGTTTTGGGTTTTGGCATGAACCTAAAAGTCTTTATTGTATGACCTTGTGGAGATAACACAAAAGAGAAAATTTCTGTGGGCCCTGTTTTTTCTGTGTGTGTATGTGTGTCCTTGAGAGAAAAAAAAATACAAGGGAAGGAAAGGTGTGGTTAGTGTTGTTATCTTATCCTCATCATCCTCTAGTAATACTTAATATTGGTTATTAAGTTGTTCCAATGCTTATACACTGTAGAGAATTGTTATGTTCGCTCCTTAATAACATTAACATTTAGGCAAAATATCTTTATTGCTAATTGTCATATTAATACCTCAGATACTCACAGAAGTTAGTGTTTCTCTTAATGGAGAAGTCTCATCATAAACTTGGTAATGATTTTTATAACTTCAGATTCTTCTTGTGTGAGTCCTTAATATGATGATGAGGATGGTGAGAGGGGCAATACTGGCCTGAGGATGTTTTTGAAGGTCACAATATAATTTAAGGCTGTTTTTAAGGATGTTTCATATTATTTTCTATGTTCTTATTTGACACTGTCTGAGATTAATTTTGGTCACATCACACATATTCACTTTTGATATATTCTATACATGTTTTTAACTTGCAAAGACATATAACAGCATGTAAATTCTTACACATATTAATTCATTCACTTTATTATTTTTCTTTTAATCCTGATGCTTTATTAAGCATAAAGGGGGAATATGATACAAAAATTCCATATTATCTATACTATTATTGATATTAATAATGTATTGTTATAATTGAGAAGTATCATACCTTTCATATGCCATGTTTAATGTTTATATGTGCATTCCATATAGGATAAGTTTATATATTCTTGGCCTGTTTCTGTAAGCAATTTTAGCTAGTTCAGACTGAGGATCAGTACATGCGTAAGGAATGATCTATGCCATTTATTATAATCTCTTTGACATGTCCTGTTTCGGGTCACAGGAATGCACAGGAACTCCTCATCTTATAGATTAGTGTTTCATGGACATTCTGTTAGTTTTATGGATCTCATGTCTTCATGACCCATGTCTCCAGAGTGTCTGACATCCGCCTGGATAAGCTCGGTTATCAGGACTGTCCCATTCTGTCCCTTCCCTTATCCTCATCCTCCCTCTCCTTTTTCCTACCTATATATATCAGACTTAGAAGAATGGATCCTTTAGAGATTCTAGGTATGTCTGAATGTCATGCCTTGTAACCTCTCCCCCAAGGTGGCCAATGGGGTGATTGCTTATATTTTTGTAATAAATGTACATAAATTCAACTTTCCGCCTGATTATTAGACTTTGAATAATTTAAGCTCAAAATTATTCTAACAAATACATTTGCAAAAAGTTTTTTGAACATGTTCAGATTTTTTTTTTGCGACAGGAAAAACTTTAATCTGTTGTGCACCCTTTTATGAACCCTGACAAAACCCGAACAACCACAACATGCCTCAGTGTTAGCTGCTCTGTGAGATACAGGCTTTAAGGATCGTCAAGGGAAGTGAATGTTATGTCTGGAAACTGGAGAAGGGCTCACAGAGAGTGGTGTTTACTTGGAACACAAACTTTATTACACTCAAGCAGCTACAGACTCTGGGGGGAAGGTTGAGCACTACAGAGCCAAGGGAGAAAGAGAGGCAAGAGGCAAGAGACCCTATGATGGCCGACACTCACGTTATATCATCTTGGCGTGATGATGTCACCAAATGGCTGCGTCATCATGCGGATGCCAACCAACCCTGTGGTTCCTTACACCACATTTAACTCCCTCTCCCCCTTCCCCCGGAAAAACAGAACAGCTTATATTCATATTAACCCTCCCCAATTTGGTACAAATAAAACCACCAAAACTAGCTAGGGCTAGCGGGTAGACTACTGCGTAGCCCAGCGCAGTTGAGTGGTTTATTTTGCCACTATGTTGGCAGCTGCACCTCTAGCTAAACACACTTTTTTTTTCCATTGAGGAAGGCAGTTCAGTTGGAGGGGCCTTGAGGCGAGCTCGTGGTGGATATGCCCCTGGAGGTGCCAGTTGCAGCAGGCCCAGGTACCATCCCACTGGAGTGGCGGCACCCTCGTCAACAATGTTCCAGCTGGGATCCCACACCAGCTGGGTTGGCTCCAATGCTGCATCTTGATCCGCGGCAGCTGCTCTCACCTTCTGCAGATGGCTGGCTTGCCATCTTGATCCATCCGCCATCTGAATGGCAGCTGGTCCCAGCTATGTGGCAATCTTCATAGGTGTCGGTGGTGGTGATGATGTTAAGGCAGACTGTGGGCCCGTTCGCTTGGTTCTGTGGACCCAAACCCAGTCCATCACTGTGAGTGGTACTCTGTTCGGCGGCATTCGGCGTTGTGGTCATGGTGATGTGACTCTCACGTCTGCTGTGGGGCGTCCACCAGGTTGTGGTGGTTCTACTGCATCCTGTTGGGTCACGGACTCTTCATCCTGCATCTCAGCAGTAGCTCATGGAGGCTGATGCCGGTTATGGATTCAGAAGACGTCCGGAGGTTCTTTTGCATTCTATTCAATTCAATTCAATTCAATTCAACTTTATTTATATAGCGCCATTTCACAACAACAATCATCTCATAGCACTTTCAACTGTAGGGGGGACCCCCACAGTTGCAGAAAGACCCCAGCAACCAGGCGATCCCCTGTGAGCAAGCACTTGGCGACGGTGGAGAGGAAAAACTCCCTTTTAACAGGAAGAAACCCCCAGCAGAACCAGGCTCAGGGAGGGGCAGTCATCTGCTGCGACTGGCTGGGGGGCGAGGGGATAGAGAAGATGAAAAGAACAGACATGTAGAGAGCAAACAGCACGATGGGGACTCAATCTATGGGACAGAACAAACAGATGTTAATGACCAGCAAAAAAAAAAAATTTCATTGATAGTGAAGAAAGGAGTGAGGCCCGGTGCATTATTGGAGGTCCCCCGGCTGACTAAACCTATTAGCAGCATAACTAAGGGAGGGTTCAGAAACACATGATCCCTCCCTAATTGTAGGCTATATCAAAAAGGAAGGTTTTAACCCTATTCTTAAAAACAGAGTTCGAGTCTGACTCCCGAATCCAGATTGGCAGCTGGTTCCACAGGAGAGGAGCTTGATAACTGAAGGCTCTGCCTCCCATTGTACTTTTGGAGATTCTAGGTATTACAAGTAATCCTGCATTTTGGGAGCGTAGTGCTCTGTTAGGATAATACGGTAGTATCAGATCTTTTAAATAAAAAGGAGCCTGATTGTTTAGAGCTTTGTAAGCAAGAAGGATTTTAAACTTAATTCTAAACTCTATGGGAAGCCAATGAAGGGAGGCCAGAACCGGAGAGATATGATCTCTCTTTCTAGTACCTGTTAAAACTCTTGCTGCAGTATTTTGGATCAACTGAAGACTTTTTAAAGATGTTTTCAGCATCACTCTGAGACAAGATGCTCCTAATCTGGGCAATATTACGCAAATGATAGAAGGCAGTCTTAGAAACAAATTTAATATGTGAATTGAAGGACAGATCTTCATCAAAAATAATTCCAAGGTTCCTCACAGAGCTATTAAGAGAAAGAGTAAGTAGAAAGAGTAGAGTTTGATTTGGAAAGGTATTTCTAAGGTTTTTTGGACCAACAAGAATGATTTCAATCTTATCTGAATTTAATAGCAGGAAATTACAAGTCATCCAAGCTTTGATTTCCTTAAGACAGGCTTCCAACTTGGCTAATTGATTACTATCATCTGGCTTCATTGACAGGTATAATTGTGTATCATCTGCATAACAATGAAAATGTATAAAGTGCTTTCTAATAATGTTGCCTAACAGATGCATATACAAACTAAAAAGAGTAGGGCCTAGCACAGATCCCTGCGGAACTCCCTGACTAAGCTTTGAGTTGAAATAAAACTCATTATTGACATGAACAAACTGGAACCTATCAGATAAATAAGATCTAAACCACTGCAACGAAGTTCCATTAAGTCCAACATAGTGTTCTAATCTATCAAGTAGAATATTATGATCGAATATTCGATTGTAGACTCTTCATCTTGCAGCTCAGCAGTGGCTACTGGAGGCTGGTGCCGGGTGTGGATTTGGAAACAGTCCAGTTTTTTTCTCTCCCTCACCTGGTGCTGGCTGAGGTCAGGGTGATGTGTCACTGTCATTGGCGACGGGGTGCACACCGGGCCGTTTTCGGTCACCCGGGTCCCCTTTCTTCACGAAGTTCCTCTCTTGTGGCTCCACGGTGGCTGTCTGAAGCTCATGCTGGGCGAGGATTGGAGGTGAGTCCGGTTTGTTCTCCCCTTCTCCTGGGAAGTCCAGTCGTGGCGATATGTTGCTGTCGCCATTGGTAGAACTTGCGTCGGGTTGTTGTGGCCCGGGCTCCCTCTCCTGCAGCTCTGCAGCAGCTCCCTGAGGCTCATGATGGGTGAGGATCTGAAGTGAGTCTGGTCGCTGTTCTCTCTCCATGCTGTGTTTGCTCTCTGTGCCATCCTCTTCAGCTAGCTTGTCTTGGATTAGCTCGTCTTCTAAGGGTCTGAAGGTGCATGTGCTCGCTAAGACTCAGAGCTCAGTAACATAACATTGAGTTAATTCATCCGCGTGTTGTTTGCAGTGGAAGAAGGTGATTCTTCCGGCTGTAACGTTGCTCAAGTCATTGTAATATTTCTCTATCAGAGTCACGCATTCGGTGAATGAGTCTGCTTGACCCAGAGTATGGAGCACACGCTGTCCTTCTTTACCTAGCCTGAGAACCAGTACGCTCTTCAGCTTCTCATCATCAACGTTACTCAGGCCAACCGTGTTGAGATAATCTCTAAACATGTCAAACCAGCGGTGCCATGGGATGGACGGCTCACCTGGGGTCTCCAGAAACAGTTGTGGTGGTCATAAACACGCTTCCCGATGCGCGTTCGTCTTAAGGAAAAATGTTGTATTTTCTTCTGGAAGACCCATTTTTCTCCTTGTCACCATTTGTTATGTCTGGAAACCGGAGAAGGACTCACAGAGAGTGGTGTTTGCTTAGAACACAAACTTTATTACAACAACACCCTAGCAGCTACAGACTCTGGTAGGAAGGCTGAGTGCTATAGAGCCAAGGGAGAAAGAGAGGCAAGAGGCAAGGGACCCTAAGATGGCCGACCCTCACATTACGTCAGCTCAGAGTGATTACGTGACCAAACGGCTGCATCATCATGCCGATGTCAACCAATCCTGTGGTTCCTTAGATCACAGCAACCTCTCATTGAACGCTCAGGGAACGCTCAACAAGCTCATTGATCTCCCAATGATCCCTCAGCAATCTCTACCTTAGTCTTTCAATGAACTCTACCGGTCTTTCATCAAATGCTCTGCGATACCTCACTGATCTCTCAGGCATCTCTACCTCTGGGGTGGAAAAATTTAATGTTTATTGAAAGATCATTGGAATATCGATGAGATTGCTGAACGCTACTTGAGCATTCATTGAGAAGAAGCCCTAAAAGGTCACCCTGTGGTGACCCACCACAATCTACAGGGACATTCATCCTCACACTCAGTAGGTCCGGAAGAAGCAGAGGACCATTCACATACGGACAGAGAGCCCCTGGGGGGACAACCAGAACAATGGGCTATTGTTTATACATCTCCGGATTAAGGAGAAGACGTCCGGCCGCCAGTTGGTCATGCTAATCATATGTATTGACTGATATGTATATCTATATGCTAATGTGCCATGCATTCTCTCTGTTTGTATAACATATAAAAGAGCTGACAATACATGCCTCAGCAGCACACACAGCAGAGCACAGCAGCTACAAGTGCGTCTCATTTTGATGGAGGAAATAAAACTCTGCAACCTTCCAGCTCGTCGCATCTCGCCTGATTGTATTCCTCCACAACACATTCATTTATTTTCACTGTTTTTCCACGATCACAAGATAATTTTCTTGAGATCTCGAAATAACAAAATTATCTTGTGATCTCGGAAGAACAATAGTTGTTGATAGTTGTCTATCAAGAAAATTATCTCATCATCTTGGGAAAACAATAGCTATACTGAGATCTAAAGAAAATGATGTCAAGATCTGAAAAAGAATTTTCTCGCTATCTTGGGAAAACAGTGAAAATAAATAGTTTGAATGTATGACCTTTTAGGGCTTCCACAGTAAGCCAAAATTAACCTGTATTGACATTTAAATTGCACACTTACAATCAGAATCAGAATCAGAATCAGAATCAGCTTTACTGGCCAAGTATGCACAACACATAAAAGGAATTTGACTTTGGCTAAAAACTTGCTCTCGTTGTTCAGGTGGAGAGAGACATTATGAAGAAATGATTTAAAATTTTAACCTGCAATGTACACTTTAAGAGCGTATGTGTGGGCTTAAAAATTACCGGCGAGGAACAGCCCTGAAGCATTCTGTCTGTATTAGAAATAAGTAGTGAATTCACAGACAAACAGAAATCCAAACAGCAGCCTCTTTTGGCAGTCAGCCTCTTTTAAAGCCGTAATCCACAGTGATTGAACTGTGACTCCCAAGCTAAAGCTCCACAGATGACAGTGCTGAGCTTTTCACGGCTGTTCATTCATCAGCTTTTCCCGATTCCGACAGCTACAAAGAAAAATGATAATAGACTGACGGGGAAGGCAACTGCAGATCTGTTGTCCTTTAGGTGTCGGAAAATAATTGAGAGGGAATCTTGGCGCGTCAGGAATGGGATCCGTGATGGCGGGCGGGACTCCCCTGGAAACATCGGCGAGGGCGACATCTGTGCGATGTTAATGATGACTTATAAAATGGATACTTTTCGTCCCGGGCTGTGATTGGTCGAGCTGAAGCCATTTTTAAACGCCCAATAAAGGAACACCTGTGACCGCATAAACCTTAATTTAAATGTTAATTCGCCCCAAAAGGAGATCACCACTTGTACCCCGGCTGGAGCTAAACTGCTTGATGGAAGGATTGGTTTAATACAGGAGGACAGGGTGAGAGAGAGAGGAGGAGAGAGCGCTTCATTTTTTTTATTGGGCATTTCTGTTTTTGTTTGAGGGGAAAAGCAGCCGGTGTGCTGCCAGGCTCCGCGTCTCCGGCTCAGCCTCTAGGGCTTTCATGTCTTCAAGCCTCGTCACATTAACACAGGGAGAGAGAGTGTGGCTGTATTAGCAATGGTGGGGGTCAGTGCAGAGATGTACATTTAAGGCTCTGCCCTGTTGTAGCCAAGCTGAGATGAATGTGATCTGTGTGTCAGGAGCTCAAACAATCACAACAACCAGTCCACAAAGTCAGTCTGGGTTGTTTTGGGTTTTTTTTTCCCCTTCCTCGGCATTGGTGGTGCAGCGGCTGCGAAGTGTCGGCTGTTGGCATCACTGATTAGAGGTCTGGACTCTCGGCTGTGGGGAAGAGCCGCACACCACCTCCTCCTCCGCCTCCTCAGTTACATCAAAACGCAGAGCCGAGGAGGGAGACGGAAAGGGAGCGAGGAGAAAGGGGGACCAGAGGAGCAGAAAATTAAAGAAGAAGCCACAAGAGGCCAGAGCGATTCCAGAAGAGAAGTGTTTGTCATTTTAAAATCCTGTTAGCTGATTTAACATCGGGGTGAGGGAAGCTGTCAAGTGGCTTATTGCTGCTTTTATTGCTCATATAAAACGGCCTCAACACCAGTGTAATAAAACGACTGCAGTAGTATATGCAGCAGGGCGTGTATGACCAAGTTGGAATTGCGCCCCTTCGTTAATTTTTGAAGCTGTCCTAAATAATAGGAATGTTTAATGCTAACCAAAAATCTTTTCCTGAAGCTTCACGGCGTGCAGTGTGACATGTTAATTTCCTCAATATGGGGCTGACAGAGAAAAGTAATAAAACACGGTGAGGGATTACAAAGAACTGACTAAGAATTTAAAACATCCACACAACTTCTGCCCCCCTCACCTTCCTCTCCACGTCCTTCAGTTCCTCCTCGTTTCCTCTCTTCATGTCTCCCGATTTCTTTATGACGGTTCAGCAGCTGACGTGAGAAGTTTCTTTAAACAGACAAATAGTTGTGATGGTGTTGGGAAAAAAAAGACGGGCTGATGCAGTGCAGGAGGAAGAACACTAGGGAGAGCAGAGGTTTTAACACGACATCACTACATCCTTCATGCCTCTGGCTTAACCACATGCTTGTCCCGCTGCGGGAAAACTGAGAAGCGGTCACACCATAGCACTTTTGCTGACTAAGCTGTGATGCGATTGGCTCACAGACCAGAACTTGAGCAAATATAACTGGTTACCACCCATCTCTGTTATTTACTCTGTTTTTCCGAGTGACTGTAATGAACTACAGTTAAGTTTATTACATACTTCTGCCAAGGAAGTAATGCAATCATGTCGGTTTGTTTGTTAGCAGAATTACAAAAAACTACTGGATGGATTTTGATGAAATGTTCAGCAGAGGTGGTCCTTGGGCTAAGGATGAACCCATTAGATTTTGGAGATGATCTGAGAGGGCATACCTCTGCCAAGGCCCTATGTTCTTGCAACATGTTAGCATGATTATGCAAAAACTACTGGATGGATTTTGATGAAATCTCAGCCAGCAGGTCCATGTGGGCCCCACTAAAGGTTAAACCTGGGCTGTCTTATGGGTCCCATGTGGGTTTGTCTGTGGATTCCATGTTGGCCTCATCTGTTTGCCCACATGGACTTTACCCATTTTCAGCTTATTTTCTCATATATTTGCTGTTTTCTTGTAAATGTGTGATGTTTACCTAATTGGATTATTTTTTCTTGAAAATTTGAAACGTTCTCATAAATTTACAACTTTTTTACTGTAAACTTGCAATTTTTTCTCGTAAAGCTGTTCGTTTTTCTTGTAAAATTCTGACTTTTTCTTGCATATTTGCTTACTTTTTCTTGTAATTTTGGAGCTTTGTCATAAATTTGCCACTTTTTTATTACAGTCTTGCATCTTTTTCTCATAATTTTGTTACTTTTTTCTTGTAAATTTGCTATTTTCTTGTAAATTTGTGACTTTCCCATACATTTGTGACATTTTTCTTGTAAATTTGGAACTTTCTCAAAAATTTTCAAACTTTTTTTTACTGGAAACTTCCGGAGGTGGGAGTTGAAGACCTCCTGGACAGCGACCTCAGTCAGGCATTCCCAGCACACCCTCATCATACAGGTACATCTCAAAAAATTAGAATATCATGAAAAAGTTCAATATTTTTTGTCACTCATTTCAGAAAGTGAAACTCATATATAGAATCATTACAAAGTGAAATGTTTCTAGCGTTTTATTTTAATTTTGATGATTATGGCTTACAGCCCATGAAAATCCCAAATTCAGTTTCTCAAAAAATTAGAATATTACATAAAATTAATTAAAAAAATAGTTATTTAATAGAAATGTTGGCCGACTGAAAAATATGTCCATGTATACACTCAATACTTGGTCGGGGCTCCTTTTGGATTAATTACTGTATCAATGTGGCATGGCATGGAGGCGATCAGCCTGTGGCACTGATGAGGTGTTATGAAGGTCCAGGTTGCTTTGATAGTGACCTTCAGCTCGTCTGCATTGTTGGGTCTGGTGTCTCTCATCTTCCTCTTGACAATACTCCATAGATTCTCTATGGGGTTTAGGTCAGGAGAGTTTGCTGGCCAATCAAACACAGTGATGCCATGGTCATTAAACCAGGTTTTGATACTTTTGGCAGTGTGTGTGTGGGGGGTGCCAAGTCCTGCTGGAAAATGAAATCAGCTTCTTCATAAAGCTTGTCAGCAGATGGAAGCATAAAGCACTCTAAAATTTCCTGGTAGACGACTGCGGTGACTTTGGTCTTGATAAAACACGGTGGACCAACACCAGCAGATGACATGGTTCCTCAAATCATCACTGACTGTGGAAACTTCACACTAAACCTCAAGCAACTTATACTCTGTGCCTCTCCACTCTTGATGACGTCTGTTCAGATAAAAGTAAATTCTGCATTTCAGTTGGAAATCAAAATCCCAGAATCTGGAGAAAGAGTGGAGAGGCACAGAGTCTAAGTTGCTTGAGGTTTAGTGTGAAGTTTCCACAGTCAGTGATGATCTGAGGAACCATGTCATCTGCTGATGTTGGTCCACTGTGTTTTATCAAGACCAAAGTCAGCGCAGTCGTCAACCAGGATATTTTAGAGCACTTCATGCTTCCCTCTGCTGACAAGCTTTATGGCTTTATGGCTTTATGGAAGCTGATTTCATTTTCCAGCAGGACTTGGCACCCACCCCCCCAACACACACACGCACACACACACACACACACACACACACACACACACACACACACACACACTGCCAAAAGTTTCAAAACCTGGTTTAATGACCATGGCATCACTGTGTTTGATTGGCCAGCAAACTCTCCTGACCTAAACCCCATAGAGAATCTATGGAGGATTGTCAAGAGGAAGATGAGAGACACCAGACCCAACAATGCAGATGTGCTGAAGGTCACTATCAAAGCCACCTGGACCTTCAAAACACCTCAGCAGTGCCACAGGCTGATCGCCTCCATGCCACGCCACATTGATACAGTAATTAATCCAAAAGGAGCCCCAACCAAGTATTGAGTGTGTACATGAACATACTTTTCATTCAACCAAGATTTCTATTAAAAAACTATTTTTTAAAATTAATTTTATGTAATATTCTAATTTTTTGAGAAACTGATTTGGGGTTTTCATTGGCTGTAAGCCGTAATCATCAAAATTAAAATAAACACTTGAAATATATCACTCTCTGTGTAATGAATCTATATAATATATGGGTTTCACTTTCTGAAATGAGTGACAAAAAATATTGAAGTTTTTCATGATATTCTAATTTTTTGAGATGTACCTGTACATTTGAGTCTACCAGGTCTGGAAGGCTTCCTCCCCTGCCATCGGATCCAACTCACCACCAGGTGGTGATCAGTTGACAGCTCTGCTCCTCTCTTTACCCGAGTGTTTAAGACATACGGTCGCAGGTCTAATGACGCAAAAACAAAATCGATCATCGACCTGCGACCTAGGTAGTCCTGGTGCCAGGTGCACATATGGACACTCTTATGCTTGAACATGGTGTTCATTATGGACAAACTGTGGTTTGCACAGAATCAAATAACTGAACACCACTCGGGTTCAGATCGGGCAGGCCGTTTCTCCCAATCACCCCCATCCAGGTTTCACTGTCATTGTCCACGTGTACACTGAAGTCTCCAAGAGGAGCACTCTCCAGCACCCCAGTCAGAGACTCCAAGAAGGGTGGGCACTCTGAACCAAGGCATAGGCACAAATGATGGTCAGGACACATTTCCCAACCCGAAGACACAGGGAAACAACCCTTTCGCCCACTGGGGAAAACTCCAATATAGAGGCAGCAAGGCGGGGGGATGCAAGAATGCCCACCCCTGTTCACTGCTTCTTGCCTGGGGCAACTTCAGAGTAGGCCAAGCTCCAGGAGACTGGTTCCAGAATCAGAGCTGTGCGTTGAGGTGATCCCGACTATATCTAGCTGGTATCTGTCAACCTCGTACACCATCTCAGGCTCCTTCCCCACCAGAGAGGTGACATTCCACATCCCAAAAGCCAGTTTAGAAAGCTGGGGATCAGATCACCAAGTTCTCTGCCTTTGACTGCCATCTGATCCACATAGCACCAGACCCTCAAAAAAAGTAGCAAATTTATGAAAAAAGTTGTAAATTTATGGAAAAATCACAAATTTGAGAGAACAAAGTCAGAAACTTACATGAAAAAAAATCACAAAATTACAAGAAAAAACTTGTGACTGTACAAAAAAGAAGTAGCAAGTATGAATTAAAAATAGCAAATTTATGAAAAAAAAAATACAAGAAAAATGCCTCAGATTTAAAACAAAAAAGGAACAAATTTATGAGTGAAAAGTTACAAACTTGCTGGAAAAATATATATAAAAAACTTGTGAATGTGCACGAAAAAAGTAACAAATCTGAGTTCATAAAAAGTTGCAAGTTAATGAGAAAAACTAGTTTACAAGAAAAAAGTTGCAGTTTTTAATAAAAAAGTTACAAATTTAAGATAAAACAATTTAGATAAAAACTCAAATACACAAAGTTGAAAATAGATAAAGATTGTAAATTTACGAAAAAAGTTGTAAATTTATAAGATGAGAAAAAATTATGACAAAAAAGTACCAAATTTCAGAATTTTTTTTTGCACATTTAATAGAAAGTTGCAAGAAAACTGCCAGATTTACAACAAAAATTTGAAAATTATGAGGGAAAAGTTGCAAACCTGCAAGAAAAGCACTGCAAACTTACAAGAAAAGTAGATTTTCACAGCCACACAAAAGCTGCAAGTTTATGAGACAGTCGGCCTCCGTCGGTCTATGATGACCATTGAAGAGAATCCTAAACGTCTACTCTGCTGGAACAGCACCGCCTGTGGCTGAACAGGCCGATGCGCGAATGGCAGTCCCTGTCACACAGGTCGCACTTGTGGGTGGTCTCCGTACTGCTGGAGCTGTGGCGGTTCTTCCTGCGGGTCCTTTATTCATCTGCTGCAGCAGTCAGTCTCTCTTCACCTGCCTTGAGCTGTCTGGTCAGGGTGCCTCTCCATTTGGAGCGGTCCATTGCAAGGTCCTCCCAGCGCTCTGTGTTGATCTCCAGTGCCTTCATGTCTCTCTTGCAGACATCTCTAAAGCGCAGCTGTGGGCGGCCAACGTCTCTCCTGCCCGTCGCCAGTTCTCCGTAGAGGACGTCTTTGGGGATTCTGCCATCCTCCATACAGTGAACGTGGCCTAGCCAGCGGAGCCTGCGCTGCCTGAGTAGAGTGAACATAGAGGGAAGGCCAGCGCGGGACAGAACTTCTGTGTTGGGCACTTTGTCCTGCCAGGATATGTCCAGGATACGGCGAATGCAGCGCAAGTGGAAGGAGTTCAGTCTCTTTTCCTGCCGGGCATATGTTGTCCACGTCTCACTCCCATAGAGCAGTGTGCTGATGACGCAAGCGTTGTACACTGCCATCTTCGTCTTGACAGAGAGTTTGGGATTCTCCCACACTCGTGTGGTGAGGCGAGCGAGTGTGAAGGCTGATTTTCCAATCCTCTTGTCAATCTCTGTATCAAGGGAGAGGTTGCTGCTGACCGTGGACCCCAGGTACGTGAACTGATTCACGACCTCCAGCTCGTAGTCGTCGATGGTGATGGTTGGTGGTGCTTTCGTGCCTTGCGCCAAGACGTTAGTCTTCTTCAGGCTGATGGTAAGCCTGAAGTCCTTGCATGCCTGGGAGAAGCGGTCCATCAGGGTCTGAAGCTCCTGCTGTGTGTGGGTTGCGACTGCAGCGTCGTCTGCGAACAGCATGTCTCTGATTAGAGCCTTGCGTACTTTGGTTCTGGCTTTCAGGCAGGCGAGGTTGAAAAGTCTGCCGTCAGATCTTGTGTGCAGGTAGATTCCCTCTGTTGCTGTGCTCAAGGCATGCCTCAGGAGCATAGCAAAGAAAATCCCAAAGAGGGTTGGCGCAAGTACACAGCCCTGTTTCACTCCGCTGCGTATGTTGAATGGCTCTGAGACGTTGCCGTCGTGCTGCACTATCCCCTGCATGTTGGAGTGAAACGATTCGATGAGGCTTTGCAACTTTGGTGGGCATCCTATCTTTGGCAGGATCTTGAAAAGGCCCTCTCTGCTGACCAGATCGAACGCTTTGGTGAGGTTGACGAAAGCGACGTACAGGGGCATGTTCTGTTCTCTGCATTTCTCCTGGAGTTGGCGGATGGAGAATATCATGTCTACCGTCGATCGCTCAGCGCGGAAGCCACACTGAGACTCATTGACACATTTGGCAAGCTTCTGTAGACGAACGAGAACAACTCGTGCATAGACTTTGCCAACAACGTTGAGGAGGGAGATGCCCCTGTAGTTGTTGCATTCGCTTCTCTCCCCTTTGTTTTTGTAGTGGGTGATGATCTTGGCGTCCCTCATGTCCTGTGGTACGGCACCTTCCTTCCAGCACTGGCAGAGGATGTCATGCAATGGCAGCAGCAGGGCGGTCTTGCAGTGCCTGATCAGGTCGGGGGGTATGCCGTCGTTGCCGGGTGCCTTGCCAGCGGCCAAGCTATCAATTGCCTTGCTGAGTTCGTTGATGGTTGGCTCGGCGTCAAGTTAGTCCATAGATGGCAGGCAATCGATGGCATCAAGGGCTGACGGTGTCACGGTGTTCTGTCTGGAGTAGAGGTAGGAGTAGTGCTCCACCCATCTCTCCATCTGCTTGTTCTTTTCTGTGATCATCTCCCCAGTGGAGGATTTGAGGGGGGCCGTCTTGCTCTGAGCCGGACCAAGTGCTTTCTTGATGCCATCGTACATACCACGGATGTTCCCTGTTATGGCAGCGGTTTGAATGTCTTGGCTGAGCTGAGTCCAGTACTCGTCGGCACAGCGCTGAGCAGTCTGCTGAACTTTGCTTCTCACAGCCCTGAGAATCTGGAGATTCTTCTCGTTTGGGTACTTCTTGTACTCGGCAAGAGCTGAGTGCTTGGCTTCAATGATGGGGGTCATCTCGGTCAACTTGGCATCAAACCAGTCCTGTGACTTCGAGGTCTTCCTCCCAAAGGTAGCCAAGGCTGTGCGGTGGATGGTGTTTCGCAGCTCTTCCCACTTCTGCTTTGCAGATTCTCCTTCTTGTGGTACACCCAAGTTCCTTCTCAAAGGTGGAGGCAAACCGCTCAACAAGTTCTGGTTGGGCCATCTTGCTGGTGTCAATCCGTGCCTTTCCAGGCTGTCTAGCACGATGGAATTTCTTCAGCTGCAGCTTGACCTTGCAACACACCAATGAATGGTCTGTGTCGCAATCTGCACTCTGGAACGAATGGGTGATTAGCACGTTCTTCAGTGAGGTGTGCCTGGTCAGGATCAAGTCCAGCTGGTGCCAGTGCTTTGAGCGCGGATGTCACCAGGAAACCTTGTGTTGGGGCTTGGTCTTGAAGAACGAGTTTGTGATGCACAGATCGTGATAAGTGCAGAACTCGAGCAGCCGCTGTCCGTTGTCGTTCATTCTGCCCACGCCAAATGGTCCGAGACAGGAGGGCCAGGAGTCGTGGTCAGCACCCACTCTGGCATTGAAGTCTCCAAGGAGAATGAGTTGTTCAGAGTTGGGGATGATCCTGACAGTTGTTGCGAGATTCTCGTAGAACTCGTCTTTTGCCTCTGGTGTGGCTGTCAGTGTTGGGGTATACACACTGACGAGGGTGACTGGGCCTTGAGTGGTGTTGAGGCAGAGGGTGAGGAGTCGTGCAGAGCCATTGCTGCCCAGTTCCACCATCTTCAGCAAGGTGTTCTTCACTGCGAAGCCCACTCCGTGTTCCCTGTGTTCGTCACTGCTCTTTTGCTGCCAGTAGAACGTGTAGTCCTTCTCTCTCAGTGTGCCTGCATCAGCCAACCGTGTTTCCTGGAGAGTGGCGATATCCACTTCCAGTCTCTTCAGCTCATTATTGATGATGGCAGTCTTCCTGGTGTCGTTGATGTCCTTGAGGTTAGCAGCGAGTCCTGTCATCATAGTGCGGACGTTCCAAGTTCCCAGTTTTAGAGTTGGTCTCTTTTGTTTTTTGTCTTGCCTGGTGCGAAAGTTCTCAGCCTGCCGTTCGGACTTCTCCTCATCCCCATGCACCCAATGAGGAAAGCAGGCTGTGGCGGGACAACACCTTATTGGCTGGGGGCTGCCCAGCTTGAGGCGGGCAGTAGCTGTCCAGTGAGATCCGATAATCCCTCCCACCGTCGGGAACAACCCCTGGCGCCGCGCTCTACGCCAATTGAGCGGTGGCTTAGAACCGGTAACTGTCATTCCTCGTGTTTTGTCTACGCCAAAGGCGAAACTGGAGTGTCCTCTCCAGTGATCCGGTGTTCTACCTTCCAGCATTGGGCGTTGGTAGGATTCAAGCCTGGGCAGGAAGATATGGAGGACAAGATGTTGCCCATGCAGCATGTCCCCCCTCTCCACGTCACTGATGAATCCAAAGGAACAGCAGGGCTGCTACAGTTTGGCACCAGCGCTGTCGCAGGAGCTGCCAGAACGATGTTGAGCACAACAGAGAACTGCCTTAGGGACTCCGACTCCGGATTTTTCCTCAGGGTTGACTCCCGAAGCCTTTCCCGTGACCGGGTGTGCCGCAAGGCAGCAGAGGTTTGAAATCAGGGTTTACCTTCCCCTAGATGGGCTACCTTCCCAGGTTGATGAGCCACCATCTACCCGAAGCATCTGGTTTTAAGGCGCCAGAGATCCGCCCTCGCCCCTTCTCCTATTAGTAAAAGCAGTTCCGCCGGGCTTAGAGACTAAACCACACGTGCAGGCTAGGAGTTGGACTTAGTTGTCAGAGGCTTTTCAAGACGCACGCCATAAGGAGCATTTTATAAGCACTGGGAGCTTAACCCCAGTGCCGCTCCTGGCTATGACAACCTTGGAACCTTGGAAATTTCTCCAATTTCCCACGCATCCTTTGACAGTTTCTCCTCTCTGATCGATGTTAATCAGAAAAATTGCTGCATTAACTGAAAAATTGCCATAAGCACTAACATGACAGCTAACATTATTCTGACAGCCATGATGAGAAGCACAGCTGGTGCTGCTCCTCTCAGGCACCAGGGGGCACCCCAAACTACAAGTTACCTTTCAACATTTTGGGGGGAGAATTAAGATCACTGTTCACTTTTTTCTCATAAATTTGCAACTTTTTCTCTTAAACATGCACCTTTTTTCCCCCTCAAATTTGATACTTTTTTCTCGCTTTACAATTTACAAGAAAAAAGTTCTTTTTTTTTTTTTTTTACAAAAAAGCTGCACTTATGAAAAAGTTGTAAATTTATTATAAAAAAATGATAAATTTTCAAAAAAAAGTTTAAAAATTATATAAAAAAACAAGTTTATGAGAAAAAAGTATCAAATTTGAGGGGGAAAAAGGTGCATGTTTAAGAAAAAAAGTTGCAAATTTATGAGAAAAAAATGAACAGTGATCTTAATTCTCCCCCCAAAATGTTGAAAGGTAACTTGTAGTTTGGGGTGCCCCCTGGTGCCTGAGAGGAGCAGCACCAGCTGTGCTTCTCATCATGGCTGTCAGAATAATGTCAGCTGTCGTGTTAGTGCTTATGGCAATTTTTCAGTTAATGCAGCAATTTTTCTGATTAACATCGATCAGAGAGGAGAAACTGTCAAAGGATGAGTGGGAAATTGGAGAAATAGCACCCCCCCCCCCCCACAACATGAACTTATGAAAAAGTGCATGAAGTGCATGAAGTGGTCAGTGGCTGTACAGTCAGAGCTGTAGGGGAGTGAAACTGCAGAGTGGGAAGTGAAAGTGTGGAGGCTGAGCTGCTGGATCAAAGTGTGTATTTACCTTCAACTCCAGCGGCCCAACTCAAATCCCATCGCATGCAGAGAAGGTTCCTAGTTGTGTTGGAAAAGTTTTCATTTGGAATCAAAGGTTAAACTCAAATGACTCCATGCAGTCAGTCTTCTTTTCTCCCCCAGCAGAGGATTCACCAACCTGACCTAATCAGACCGTGCTGGACTTGTTGGAGGTTAATTAAAAAACATTAGGCACTTTTATTGGTTTCAGCTTCTACGTTATTATGGAGCTGAAATTATTAGTCAAACATCAGCATAGAAGATCAAAGGGAAGTAAGGCTTCATATATTTTAAATTAAGGCAAAAATCAAGATATAAGTGTCTAAAACTATGATAAATTAATTAGTTTCTTAACACCCTAGAATTACATTTCTGCAAGGTTTCTAACCAAGTCTGAGATTTTTTTTCTTTCTTTCAAACTCTTACAGTGCTGTGAAAAAGTATTTGCCAACTTCCTGATTTCTTATATTTTTGCATATTTGTCACACTTCATTGTTTCAGATCATCAAACAAATTTTAATAATCATCAAACAAATTTTGCTGGGGTGTGAGTCATGAGGGTTTTTCTTATTTTCTCTGGTTTGTTTCTGTCCCTCTGTGCCTGGGTCCCCCTCCTCCCGCCCGGGGTGGGGTTGTTTTCTTATTTTTTTTGTAGGGTGGGTTTTCTATGTGGGTGGGTCCTTTTTTCTTTTCGATGTTGCCCTGGGTGTCTGGAATCCACTCTTTGAGGGGAGAGCTCTGCCACAATCTGAGCATGGGGGATTCCGCCGTGGTTAGTCTCATTGCCTTTTTCCATATTTGTATATTTGCTGTATTTTTAAGTTCTAGTTTCTGTTATTTTATCCTTGGTTGGTTTTCACATATCTTGTATTGTTTCTTAGTGTGACTTATTTTCCTGTTTACGTTCATTGTAGATTTGTTATTTATATATATTTGGGTTTACTTGTATTTTTCCATCAGTCTTTGTCATCATTCTAGTTATTGCATTATATTTGTATTTTGCCAGTTCCTTCTCTCTCTCTCTCTCTCACCGGGGTTGCAGCTGTCAGTGGCACTTCTGGGTTTTACCCTGGTTGTGAATGGTGTCCCTGTCAAGCTGTCAGCCCCATCTCCTCTCCTCATGACTCACAGCTGATTGTAATCACTCTCACCTCCTGTCCGCTCATGTGATTCACACCTGATGGCATTTGTGATGATTGATTGCCTTATTTAAGATGGGACTGCTTGTCTACTCTTTGTCAGAGTCTCATCGTCCTCATCCCGTATCAAGCTACTCCTGTCAGGACCCTCTTTCTGTCCTGACGTTTATTCCTGTGCTTATTCTGCCGTCAACTTGTTGTAAGTTTATTTTTGTGCACTTTATGGATTTTGTGTTCCCTTTAATAAATACCATAAACTGCAGTTCAGCAACTGAGTCTTTTTCTCTGCCCCAAAGGGGCGAATCATGACAAAAAAGATCTCAAAAAGCAACACACCCCACTGTGAACTAAAGAAATTCACGATCAGATGAGAAACAAAAACCCAGAACAACATCTAAAGAACTGCAGGCCTCACTTGCCTCAGTTTGGACACTGGTCCATGATGGAACAATAAGAAAGAAACTGGGTAAAAGTGGCATCCATGGTAGAGTTCCAAGACAAAAACTGCTGCTGGACAAAAAGAACACAAAGATTCATCTCACATTTGCCAGAAAACATCTATATGATCCTCAAGACTTTTGGGAAAATATTCTGGGGACTTATAGACAAAAGTTGATCTTTCTGGAAGACATGTGTCCTGTTTTATCAGGCATAAAACCGACACAGAATTTCATAAACATCGTATCAACAGTCAAACATGGTGGTGGTAGTGTCATGGTCTGGGGCTGCTTTGCTACTTCAGGACCTGGACAACTTGTCCTAATTTTTGATCTTGTGGAATTTACAACTGTTTCATTAATGTTCAATGTTAGGAATCATGTTTTGCCTAAAAATATTCAAAACTTATTTTGTGAAAGACAGGGTGATTATAATTTAAGGGGCTCTTAAATTTCAAGTTGCATAGTTTCAGAACTACCCAAAGAAGTTTTTTCTGTTTCAATATGTGGTGTCAAGCTTTGGAATCAATTAAGCAAGTCATTAAAACAATGTCCAAACATTGCTCAGTTCAGAAAGAAATATAAAGAAATTGTTTTCACAAGGTATAAGGAAAATTAAAGGTGTTAATTATAAGGTGTATATAAGTTTTAGTTGTGCTTGGTCTGTGGTGTATATCTACATTTCTGCATTCTTGTATTTGATATTTGGTTTGAGACATTTGGTTTGAGAATTATATAAGGCAAGGGGTAGGATGAAATAAGTGTTAACTTCATCCTACTTTTCGAGCATACACTTTGTGTTGCATTTGCATATCTGGAGAAAGTTTTATGTTTCCTGTCTGGTTCTTTTAAAATTTCTTTTCTCTTTTACTTTTCTGATTTTATATTTACATGTTTGAAATAAATAAAATAAATCAAAATAAAAATAAAATCAAAATAATTGACAGAACCATGAATTCTGCTCTCTACCAGAAAATCCGGAAGGAGAATGTCCGGCAATCAGTTCATGAAGCCCTCCAATGTTACTGAATTTATACAATTCTGCACAGAAGAGTGGGTCAAAATTCCTCATTGACAATGTAAAAGACTCATTGCCAGTCGTTGGCACCAATGGTGGCACAACCACTGTTTAGGGGCAGTTAGGGGGCAGTGACTTTTTCAGAGTCAGGTAGGTTTGGATAGCTTTTTTCCCCTTAATAAACTAAATCATCATCTAAAAACTGCATTTTGTATTTACTCAGGTTATCTTTGTCTAATATTAAAATTTGTTTGATGATCTGAAATATTTAGGTGAAACAAATATGCAAAAATATAAGAAATCAGGAAAATACAGTGCTGTGAAAAAGTATTTGCCTCCTGCAAATACTTTTTCACAGCACTGTATTTTGAGGAGGAGTTTCAGCTGTGCTATATATTTCTCCTTCATCTCCTCCCCATTGTGAATTATTCGTAGTTACAACGTGGCGGCGTGCGGGAGTGAGCATTGTCAGCTGCTGCCTGACATCAGTCTGCTGTATGGTCGGAATAATTCAGTCTGAGGCTGTTTCTGTGGCATCTCATTTACGCACAAGGTAGGATGTCTCACACAGACAGGGCCGTTTCCAGAATTTTCGGGGCCCTAGGCAAGACTGTGTTGGGGGGGCATGTTTCTGTAATGGAGAAGCGTTCAAAGACTTGTTTGGCCTGCCAGTCTATTTCCAAAAATACTGTTATGTTTTGAATTATCATTTTTTCCCCTTGTGCCTTTGAGATGTACTGAATGTTGTACATGACTATGCACTTTACGCAGGTCAGTTGTGGTGCCAATGTTGCCATAGCTGTAAATCAAGGCGGGACTGGGGGGTGGGGATGTCCAACCCCAACCTGGAAAAAAAGAGAGAATTGTCCCCCCAAAAATTCACCATAAACCTTTTTTATATCATGCTACAAAACAGAATAAAATGCAGCTTAAGCACCAATTTTAAATCTGTAACTTTTATCTTGTAAATTTGCTTCTTTTTTCATGTAAATCTGCAAATTTTTCTCATAAATCCAAGAGTACATGGATACATCGGCAATATGGCCACCGAGTCATCTGTATACTGGATCTGGGGACCAGAAGTGACACAAAGTTCCATGGAAAGGACGCCCTTGTGTGAGCTAGAGCTGGAACCGGAGGCCCTTCGATGTTCCATGGAGGAAGAAAGAGCAGTACTGCAGACAAAGGTCTAACTTATTAAACATGCGCCAATTGTATGCATGTTGCATGGGTAAATATTTACTCCTGTTGTTGAGCTGATTATAATAATTGACTATTTCAGATGGTATTTGTTAGAATAATTTTGAGCTTAAATTATTCAAAGTCAAATAATCAGGCAGAAAGTTGGATTTATGTACATTTATTATAAAAATAGATATCCAGTTTAACCTCAATGGCCATTTGAGGGAGAGATTACAAAGCATGGCATTCAGGCACACCTAGAATCTCCAAAGAAATACATTCTTTAGGTCTGATATATATAGGTAGGAGAAAGGAGGGGGAGGATGAGGATGAGTGGAGGAAGGGAGAGAGACAGCGAGAGAGAGTCCTGATATCCAGAGCTTATCTGGGGGAACGTCACAGACACTCTGGAGACATGAGGTCATGGAGACATGGACATGAGGTCCATAAAACTAACAGAATGTCCATATAACTAATCACACAAGCTAGCAGTTCCTGTGCATTTCTGGGAACAGGTCATGTCAAAGAGACTATAGGAGTAGCTTAGATCATTCCTTACGCATGTACTGATCCTGTACTGAATTCTCTGAAGGCCAATAATTGCTCACAGAAACATACCAAGAATATATGAACTTATCCTATATGGAATGCACATATAAACATTAAACATGGCATATGAAAGGCATGATATTTCTCAAATATAATAATACATTATTAATAACAACAATAATGTAGATAAAATGGAATTTTTCTATCATATTCCCCCCTTGATGCTTAATAAAGCATCAGGATTAAAAGAAAAATAACAAAAGTTGTAGTAAAATAAAGTGAATGAATTAATATAAGGATATGTGTAAGAATTTACACGCTGTTATGTATCTTTGCAAATTAAAAACGTGTAGAATATGTCATTAAGAGTGAACATGTGTAACATGATCAAGATCAGTGTTAGACTGTGTCAAACAAGAACGTAGAAATAATATGAAACAGCCTCAAATTACATTGCAACCTTCAATAACCCTTAGGTTAGTATTACCCCCCTTTCACCATCCTCATCATCATATTAAGGACTCACACAAGAAAAATCTGAAGTTATAAAAATCATTACCAAGTTTATGATGAGACTTCTCCATTAAGAGAAATACTAACTCAATCAGTTTTGTCATCATTGTCTGCAAAGCAATAAAGCTATGTGTATCTGAGGTATTAATATGACCATTTGTTATTAATAACAACAATAATAGATAGATAGATAGATGTACTTTATTGATCCCAAATTGGGAAATTACAGTGTAACAGCAGCATGACAGTTGACAGCCAAACAACAGAAACACACACGACAGACAAAGGGATTACCCATGGAAAGTAAAAAAGAAACTAACACGACTATAGAACCTATATACATCATAGCTTAATATATGATGATGACCCGTATAAACACACATGAATCATCCCATTGCACAAAGAAGGACTATCAGGAGCAGAGTGAAATGTGAGGTACCAGTTAGTCTGTAAGGTGCAGTGTGGCAGCATAGCTATGACCAGAATACAACATCATAGTGAGTTATTGTACAGTGAAATTGCATGTGGCAGGAAAGATTTCCTGTACCTGGCCGTTCGACAACGAAGCTGTAGTAGTCTACTGGAGAAAGTGCTTCGCTGCCTATCTAGTGTGTGGTGAAGGGGGTGATCAGGATTGTTCATGATGGATCGCAGTTTATTTAGTGTTCTTCTCTCCACCACAGTCTCAAAGGTCTCCGGTCTGAGACCAATTACAGAGCCAGCCCTCTTGATAATCTCGTCAAGTCTGTTGGTATCTCTGGCCCTGATACTGCTACCCCAACAGACCGCAGCAAAGAAGATGGCGCTGGCGACAACAGTCTGGTAGAAAAGCTCCAGCATCCTGCTGCACACGTTGAAGGATCTCAGTTTTCTCAGGAAATAGAGTCTGCTCATCCCTTTCTTGTGCGCAGCATCGGTGTTGGATCTCCAGTCCAACCCGCTGCTGATCCTGACACCCAGATATTTGTAGTCTTCAACCACTCCCACATCCTCCCCCCTAATCTGCAGTGGCTGAGAAGGAGCCTTCCTCTTCCTGAAGTTAATCACCATCTCCCTGGTCTTGCTGACATTCAACCTCAGGTGATTCTGCTCCGTCCACTCCACAAATCTGTCTACCAGTGCCCTGTACTCCTCCTCCTCTCCTCCTCTTATACACCCCACAACAGCTGAGTCATCAGAGAATTTTTGCAGGTGACATGACTCAGTGTTATATTGAAAGTCCGTGGTGTATAAGGTAAAAAGAAAAGGAGAGAGCACAGTCCCCTGTGGCGCTCCCGTATCACTAGCCACCACTCCAGACAAGACACTGCCCAGCCTGACAAACTGTGGTCTGACTGTCAGGTAGTCGGTAATCCAGGAGATCACAGAGCTGTCAACCCCCATCACCTGCAGCTTCTCACTAAGCAGCAGTGGCTGGATGGTGTTAAAGGCACTGGAGAAATCAAAAAAAGTGATTCTCACAGTGTCTCCTCCACCATCCAGGTGCTGATGGGCTCGTTGCAGCAGGTAGATGACAGCATCTTCAACTCCTAAATGGGGCTGATATGCAAACTGCAGAGGGTCCAGCCACGTCTCCACCTGCGGCCTCAGGTGGGCTAAGACCAGTCTCTCCAGGACCTTCATCACATGAGATGTGAGGGCAATTGGTCGATAGTCATTCAGATCCGATGGAGATGACTTCTTGGGAACAGGAACCAGGCAGGATGTCTTCCACAGCACCGGTACTCTCTCCAGACTCAGGCTCAGGTTGTACAGGTGTTTCAGTACTGGAGCTAGTTGGTTGGCACAGGTCCTCAGGATCCTAGCGGAGATGCCATCCGGGCCCGAAGCCTTCCGCTGATGGAGTCTCTTCAGCTGTTTCTCCACCTGATCTGTAGTCACCGTGAAGTGAGGGGGGGTCCTGGTGCCCCCTGAGGAGGAGGAGGAGGGAGATGGAGAGAGATTCTGCACGGGAGCGTGGGTAGGGAGGGGTGTGTGGGGGTCTAGTTGTGTTGCTCGGGTGACAGACTGTGGGTTGAACCTATTAAAAAACAGATTCAGTTCCTCAGCTCTCTCCTGGCTCCCAGATGGCTGCCTGACTCTCCCCTTGTACCCAGTTATTTGTTTCATTCCCTCCCACACATCTTTAGTGTTATTTTGCCTTAGTTTCTTAGTTTATAATGTAGATAAAATGGAATTTTTCTCTCAGTACTGTAACGTGTACTGTTTGCCTTTCAGACGTTGTTATGTTCCTCACCGTCCTTGTCCGAAGCAGAGTAGAAAAAAGGTTGAACAGTGGACAAAGAATTTCTGTATGTCCAGAGGCACATTTCAATATGTGTCTCAGCCTGAAGCCTGCACTGGGGAGAATGGACACAACTTACATCTGGCTGTCCAGCCACCTGCTGCAGATAGCAGAAGGAGTGTATTTACCTTTTGTTCTTATTAAAGACCAAAATAGAAAGGAGATGTTTTTACCTTCTTTACATGTTTCGACTGTGCACTGCAGCCTTCGTCAGAAGAGTCAACTGATTGCTGCCAGGTGTCATTTTATCAGCTGACTTTCATAGGCGGGGCCAGCCCAGCAGACCTGTCAGATCCACCGAGCCGGCCCCGCTTTCTGCTGTCCGATGGTCTCTGGAGAATGTGGTCCCAGGTGTGGGAAAGCATAAAGGCCCCCTTATCCCGGTTCATAGTATCTTTTCCCCGCTTCCTGATTTCTATGGCCTCCTTGATCCAGCATTTGTGTCTGTTGCACTCCGATCCAATAATTTTTGCGTTGTCCCAGTCCATGATCTGATTATTTCTTTTGCAGTGATCTGATATTGCTGATTTTCATGTTTCTTGTTCTGCCTTTTCTTTTTGTGATCTTGTGAGTCGTCCTTGTGTTTCCTTCTCACATTCCTACTGGTGTTCTTTTTTCCTTGTGGTGAATGATCTTCCAGTTTCTCCAATGTAGGTTTTGTTGCATGATCTGCATGATATTTCATATATTACATTGCATTTTTTTTCCTTGTTCTGTTCTGTCCTTGGGGTGTACTAATAACTGTCTTAATTTTTTGTGTGGTTTTACTACTGTGTTTATTTTGTATTTTTTCATGATCCTTTGAATTGGTTCCGTTATCCCTCAGATGTATGGTATAATTATGGTGTCCTTGTTTTTGATTTCTGCTTTTGTTCTGTGTCTTGTTTCCTGTTTGTTTTCTTTGTTTTTGACTTGCTGTTTCCCTTTCTGGCCCATACTGGATATTGGCAGCGTATGAGTGCATGTTTTATGTGGTTTTCCTTCTCCTGTCCGTCTTCTTGATTTGTGATGATGGTGGCCCGTTCATGTAATGTCCTGACAACTGATAGTTTGTGTGCTGTGGGGTGTTCTGATGTCCATAGTAGGTATTGATCTGTGTGGGTTGGTTTCCTGTAGACTGTGATTTTTATACTGCCACCATCATTGTGGTGGATTTTCATGTCCAGAAAGGCTATGGTTGTAGCGGTTTGATTCAACCCCCACAACACAGAGACAGAACACAGAGACAGTCAGCTCGCACTCCTGGGTTTTTTCCGCTGCATGCTGCGTTTACAGCTGTGAGGTTAAAGTGTCATCCATGCATTGTGTTCATGCATCCTGTCTGTACCTCTGATATGCAAATGCCCAGATTGACTGCTGTGAATGTCTTTGATGTATTGTCTGAGTTGAGTATATATGCTGCACTGTGCTGTAAATCTGCCTCTCAATTCCACTTCTGCAACTGCTGCTGCTGGACACAGACTTTGTGTCCTCCTTCTCTGAGAGCCTGAGGACATCACCTCAGCCCGCAGCACGAGGGCTGGGGAGGTGTTCCGATGAAGGCGGTATGATTTAATAAACCAACTTAAAACTCCATCGCTGCCTTTATTTTATCATCCTCTTCACTGGTGACCCCAAGGACGCACACGTTTTGTGCAAACGCAACCTTCTGATCTGAACAGCCACGCTGGCGACCCGAGACTGAAGAAAACGAGCGGCCAGCGAACGCAGCACCCGGGCATGAATGCTCCGTCGCAGCGGCCTGACTGGTCTGCCCTCCCTGCTGCCTCAGGGAGGCCTCGAAGCAGAGCCCACGGCGGGCGAGCTGCTCTCAGGACATCAACCAAGACCGGGTAAGCGGCAGAGAATGTCATGACGCGCCCTCGCCGAGATTGGCACATCCATGCGGGACCAGCCGTGCAGCTCCTCCACATCAGAGCACATGCGGGCGACTCCCATGGACGACGGAGCACACGTGGACCTGAACGCACCATGACTAATCTGCAGCCACGGCTCGTCAGAGATGTTTTTCGGCGCAGACTGCGCCGATCTCCACCAAGATTCTGCACCCTGACTCGCCACTCCAGCGGCCCACCCAAGCACGGAACCCCCGCGCGCGCACCAGGGAATTACGAGGACGGCGCACCACGCACGGGGCAATAAGGCTACAGAGACCGCCATCGTCCTCCGCCGCTGCACATGCCCGAGAAAGACGGCCGATCGCCACCCTCGGAACCTTCAGGGCTGCTCGTTCACCTGAAGCAAGCACGCAGCTCGCCACTGGATTTTCTAATGGTCTCAGCCACGGCGCAAAGGGATTTCAGCCGTCAGCTGTTCCCGGGGGGCTTTGGGGTTGCTCCTGCACCTAAAGCCAACACGCCAGTCCCTCTGCTTTTGTTTCTTTTTTTTTTTTTCTTACAGCCACCGCTCCTGCTTTTCTTCATGGCCACGAGAGGAGTCAGAGACTAACTTTTTTCTTCTTCTGATCTCCGCATGTTCAGACGGGACATCGCGGAGCAGCAAACACTTTTGGCGCGACTCGAACGATTTTCCCGCGCCTAGTCAGCATTTGCTACCCCCCGTCCCCCTCCTCCTGCACAAAGCTTTTCCCTGCTCGCTGCCCAAACTGCAACATCGAGGTCACGGTCCCCTACCGTGCCCTCTGGTGGGGAGCAGTGTAGCGGTTTGATTCAACCCCCACAACACAGAGACAGAACACAGAGACAGTCAGCTCGCACTCCTGGGTTTTTTCCGCTGCATGCTGCGTTTACAGCTGTGAGGTTAAAGTGTCATCCATGCATTGTGTTCATGCATCCTGTCTGTACCTCTGATATGCAAATGCCCAGATTGACTGCTGTGAATGTCTTTGATGTATTGTCTGAGTTGAGTATATATGCTGCACTGTGCTGTAAATCTGCCTCTCTTTCTGATTCTGCAACTGGTAGACACACACGTGTCTCCTCTCTTTGAGAGCTGGAGGAATGAAGCTGCAGCCTGCTCAAGCCATGGGCTGCAGCCGAGTTCTGATGAAGGCGGGTGATAATAAAGCTATTTAAAAATCCAACGCTGCCTTTATTTTATCATCCTCTTCAATGGTGCCATTTTCTCCCTCTTCGTGTGTGAATTTTATATTCCCAGTGCTGTCCGTGCTGTTCAGATGGTCAGTGAGTTCTTGTGTGTGTCCTTTCCTTATTTTCTCCAGAATGTCGTCCACGTATCTCTTCCAGAGGATGGGTTTACATTGTGTAGGTGCTGTGTTGATGGCTTTGTTTTCCAGATCCTCCATGAAAAAGCTGCTCATGATGGCTGATAGTGGGTCTCTCACTGCAAATCCTTTTTTTTGTCTGTAGATTTTTCCTCTGTATTGAAAATAGGTGGATTTTGCAACAAATTGTAATAGTTCAGATATGTCGTGAACTGTGAGATTGGTGCGTCTTTTTAGGGTCCTGTCATTACTGAGGCATTCTTGCACTATATGTAGTGTGACATCAACAGGGGTTTTTGTGAATAATGAAATGGTATCATGTGAAATGAGGATCTCGTCTGATTCTATTTTCATATTTTTGAGTTCTTGTGCCAGCTCTTTTGAGTTTTTGCAGTGGTATTCTGATAGTCCAAGGAGGGGTTTAATGATTTCAACCAGGGTTTTTGATAAGTTGTATGTGACTGATCCGATACTGTCTATTGTTGGCCGCAGTGGGATATCCTTCTTATGTATTTTTGGGGTTCCATGGATCCGAGGGGTGATGCTGGCTGTGGGTATCAGGTGTTCATATGTGTCCTTTGTGAATTTTTTGCTTTCTAACAGGGGTTTGAGAAGGGCTTTTAGCATTTTTTTTTCTTTTCTTCTGTGGGATTTGTTTTAATGATTCTATATGTGCTGCTGTCTGCCAACATGGTTTCCATCTGTTTTTCATATGTTTCTGTATCCATTACTACTGTGGTTCTGCCTTTATCTGATGGGAGGATTGTGATTGTTTTTTCTTTCTTGAGTGAGTTTAATGCTTTTTCTTCTTCTTTTGTAACGTTGCTTTGTGGTAATTTGGCTGTTTTGAGGATTCCTGCGACTGCGTTCCAGAGTGATGCTTTTTCCCCTTGGTCCTGGATTTTTTCACATGCAAGTTCTGTTACGAGGATATATTCTTCATCGGGGTATTTTGGTTGGTGTAACGGCGAAATTCAGTCCTCTGCTCAGCACTGTTTTCTCCGTGTCCGTGAGTGTGCGTTTTGATAAGTTTTTGACCCACTTGGTGTTCGTTTCCATGTGTGTTTGTCTTCTCTTGTTCTTCCTTTCTGTGTTTTTTTTTAGTTTTTTTAAATGGTGGTTTTTCGTTATAATGAATTCCTGTTCATGTGCGTGTTTTTATTGTGCTTCTATCTGCTCCTGGGTTTCCTGGTCGGTCGGGTAGTGTTTCTTGAAAATGTCCATTTCCTCCTTGATCTGATTGTTGATTCTGCCGTTATTCTTATCCGTTCTTTGATCATGTCATGGGCTGCACGGTGGCGCAGTGGTTTAGCACTGTGGCAGCACAGTTTTACCCTCGGCCGGGGGATCGCGGGGATCATGAGATCGTGGGTTCGATCCCAGCCCCCGGCCAACAGTGAGCTGTGTGGAGTTTGCATGTTCTCCCCGTGTTGCGTGGGTTTACTCCGGGATTTCTCCGGTTTCCTCCCGCACACCAAAAACATGTAGGTTTAGGGCGCTCGCGCACGCAGCGACCGGCAGCCGGTGGCTTGTCACCAGACTGCAAACCAAATCTACCTACGGGTACAAATAAGTAACAAAAAAAAAAAAAATGTCTTTCCGTGCTTTATTGATAATTTTCTCTGTGTTTTTGGTTGGGATTGGGTTTTTTATGTTGAGGCTTGCTGGTGTGACATCCTCATCTCTGCAACAGAGATTAAATCTCAGGTGGTTTCTGTAGCGTGCCCATGTCCAATTTCTCCAGCCGGCGGAAGTCTTTGATACAATTTTGTCCATAACTTCCACGTAATAGCTCAAGTAGGTTCATTTTGTCTTTTTTTAATTATTTACCTTTTGTTCTTATTAAAGACAAAAATAGAAAGGAGATGTTTTTACTTTCTTTACGTTTCGATTGTGCATTGCAGCCTTTGTCAGAAGAGTCGTCAAACATCTCCTTTCTATTTTTGTCTTTAATAAGAACAAAAGGTAACTAATTAAAAGAAGACAAAATGAACCTACTTGAGCTAGCAGATGGAGTGTGTGCAGCCTGGATGTGTTACCTCATGCCTTCCAACTAATCGTAACACACATTTTCACAAACGCTGTTGTGAGCATTTTTTTTGTGTTGTGTGAAATAAAGATTTCCTGCCTTTCAGCTCTGTGTGCATTATGAAATCTATCAGTAGTACATCAGTAGCAGACTTTAAAGGTTAAGAATTAATCAGTGACTGAAGGGGTTATTTATGGTTTAAAAATATTTAATTATGAGGGGATACTGTCCCAATATATGATCAGTATGTGAGGGTTAAAATGTGGTGAAATGTTTGCTTTACTTTTACAAGTGGACACAAGTGCCTGTGTTTTAAACCATCCATCCATCCATCTTCTACCGCTTTTCCGGAGGTCCGGGTTGCGGAGGCAGCAATTCAAGCAGAGAAGCCCAGACTTCCCTCTCCCCAGCCACCTGCTCCAGCTCTTCAGAGAGGATACCAAGGCATTCCCAGACCAGCTGTTTTAAACCATATTTAGCCATATGGATATTTAATATTAATGTTAATACTGGGAGATTCACATTACATAATTAAACAACACAAGTCTTTAAAATTTCATTAAAGAAACAGGGAGGAACAAATTAGAACATCCCCACCTTTATTCCCACTTAAAATGACTAAAATTTAAAAAAAAAAAAACATTGGTCATAATTGTGAATATTTAATAATTAACTGAATATTTAATAGGGTGTCCAAACTGTATCACCTGACTGTATGTGAATGCCAGACCTTTGTTAAACATGGTGCATTTTAAAAAGAAGTTTTTAGATTTAGAATACTTTATTGATCCCCAGAGGGGAAATTGAGGGTCATCCACCACCTGGATGGATGAAGCAGCCACGATACGGCGCTATCCCTTAACCACTCACACACACATTCACACCTAGGGCCACTTTAGAGTCTCCAGTTAACCTAACCTGCATGTTTTTGGCATGTGGGAGGAAACCGGAGAACTCCCGGAGTAAACCCACGCATACACGGAGAGAACATGCAAACTCCACACAGATCACTGTTGGTCGGGGGCTGGGATCGAACCCACGATCTCCACGATCCCCCGGCCAAGGGTAAACTGTGCTGCCGCAGTGCTAACCACTGCGCCACCGTGCAGCCCAGTTTATAACCTGTAGTTCAGCACACCTGAGGATGAGAAAGGCTGAAGATGCAGTGAGCAAAGAAGATCTAATATTTCATAGCTCTGACCCAATCACACCTAGCATCACTGTTGTTAACAACAAAAACAAAGTTCTGACTCTTCAAATGTTCATTTATTTATTTATTTTTTTTCCAGTAAAATAATTCAAAAACTTCAAACATACAAACCATAAATTTACACTCCAGTGTTTCTACGTCTCCCAGCTGGCCTGGGAACGTCTTGGTATCTTCTCTGAAGAGCTGGAGCAGGTGGCCGGGGAAAGGGAAGTCTGGGCTTCTCTGCTTGAGCTGCTGCCTCTGTGACCCAGACCTCTGGAAAAGTGGTAGAAAATGGATGGATGGATGGATGGATGTTTCTTCTTGCGCCGGCATCTGACTCCAGCATGTCGTACACAGCAGCCAGAAGAGTTTCACTCCACTTTCACTTTCCAGGAAAAAACACAGGGAGGACGGAGACAAATATTAACAGACAGCAATTCTAATGCAGTTCTGAGACTCAATAACGTGTATGGTCAATGCAACAGAAATGTTTCCTTTACCTGGTCTAAGGTGGCAAGGGTGCTGGCAGCAGAAGATGCCAGGCATATGGCAGTCTCTGAATGAAGACACATTCTGGATCAGAACCATATTATAATAAAAGAAGATGGCAAAACTGGCAAGCTAGATCAGCTAGGTCAGCGGTCTGAAACCTGTGGCTTTTCTGCCCATATTCAGTGGACAGAAAAACTGTCACATGGATGACAGAATAAATTCACTGATATACAAGAAAAAGATGCAAATCAAAGAGGGAAAAACTGCATTATGAGAGAAAAATAGCTTTCTCCATAGGATTGCTGGACTCACCCTCAGAGATAGGGTGAGGAGCTCAGTCATCCGGGAGAGGCTCAGAGTAGAACCGCTGCTCCTCCACATTGAAAGGAGTCAGTTGAGGTGGTATTGGCATCTGATTAGGATGCCTCCTGGACGCCTCCCACTTGAGGTGTTTCAGGCACGTCCCACTGGGAGGAGACCCCGGGGCAGACCCAGGACTCGGTGGAGAGACTATGTCTCCTAGCTGGTCTGGGAACGCCTTGGTATCCCCTCTGAAGAGCTGGAGCAGGTGGCTGGGGAGAGGGAAGTCTGGGTTTCTCTGCTTGAACTGCTGCCTCCGCGACCCGGACCTCCGGAAAAGCGGTAGAAGATGGATGGATGGATGGATGGATGGATGAGAGAAAAATAAGTATAATATACAAGAATGTTGCTTATTTATAACCATAATTGTGAATTTATTAGAAAAACATTCAAAATTAAAAAGAAAAATAGACAAATTTATGCATTGCACATTTTAGAAAGTGCAAAATTACTAGGAAAAGAGCTGTGCATTTACAAGAAGCCCCAGATTAATGAAAAAGAGTTTCAAATAAAAAATGCCTTAAATTTATGTGGAAAAAATGTTGCAAATTTATAGTAAAAAAAAGACCTGCAGATTAAAGAGGACAAGGATGCAAACGTGAGAAACTTAATGCACATTACAAGATAAAAAACCTGCATATTAGAGAGAAAAACATTGGAAACTTCTGTGAAATAAGGTGTACATTTGTAACAAAACAAATTTCAGAGGAAAAAAGGTAAATAAATTAAGAAGAAAAAGTTGCAAATTTAAGAGAAAAATATTGCAGATTTACATGACAAAAAGTGCTGGTGTTTAGAAAAGGCGTTGCAAATTGATTTTGTATTTGGGAGAGACAAATTAGAAGTTAAGAGGGTGTAAAAAAACTCAAATTTATGAGATAAATTACATATTTTTTGCACATATTTACCAACCTTCAGCTCCTCCGTGGATGCAGACTGCGGCATCCTGTGCCTGCGGTGCTGGGGTTTCATGCCCCATGCACGCAGGTCCATGCAAGATTGCATCCAAAATGTTGGAACATTTCCTGGTCTTCTGGTTCTCCCGGTTCCGATTGTTGGGGTCTTTATCTGTTATAGTCCTGTTTGAGTTTTGTGATTTTCTTCCTCACTGCTTTGCATTGTGAAAAATTCCTGCGGGCAGCCTTTCCACAGAACTTTTTGTCACTTCCGGTCCCCAAATGCAGTCCCCAGACCCACTACACAGATCAGATACACAGACAACTCGGCAGCCATATTACCGCTGCATCCAGATGGGTCTCCATAAATTTGCAACTTTTTTCTTAAAACTTTTTTCTTATACATTTAAAACTTTTATTATAAATTTGCAACTTTTTTCCTAATAAATTTGCAGCTTTTTACTTGTAAATTTTCAACTTTTCTCTTGTAAATCTCTAACTTTTTTTTTTATCATAAATTTGCAGCATTTTCTCATAAATTTAAAGATTTTTTTCATAGATTTACAACTGTTTTTCTGGTGAATTTGCAACTTTTTTCTCAGAAATTTTTGGGATTTTTCTTGAGTGCCATATGTCAAGGATAATAAATATAAAAACATAAACACAAAATACAGCTAAAAAGTGCAAAGCATCACAGATAAAAACAATAGTCCTACAGTAAAAATAAGTACAATCAATGCCTCATACTGGGTTGAAAAATGAGCTATTAAAATGGGAAAAGGGAGATTATTCCACATTTAGGAGCAGTAATAGAAAAACTTGTAAAATCTAAAAAAAACATAGCAGCACAAATTAAATTTTTAACAGCACAAATGAAGCACAAACAAATGAGACCATTTTGGGTCAGTTTGGAGCAAGTTGGGGGGGATGGGTGACCTCAGAATGACCTATAAATTCTTCAACATCGAAGAAACCAAAATAGCACAAATGAAAATAATAGTGGCACAAATCAGCACAAACAAAGCACAAACGACTCAGAAATTTTTCCTTTGCGTGGGGGTGGGGGGCAACACCACTCAGGTTGCAAAAAGTTGCAAATTTCTGAGGAAAAAGTTATAAATTTACAAGAAAAAAAATTTGAAAGTAATTTTAATTCTTCCCCCCAAAATGTGGAGGGTGAACGTCATTGCTGAGAAGGCCTGTTGCATTCGTGTACTCCACTTTACAGCCAGAAGCGGCCCTGCAGCGACGAGTTCAGGCCACCAGATGATCACTGTGGGTACATTTTCAGTTCACCATGCACACAGGAGTTCCAGCAGAACTTTAAATCTGTTTAAAGTCCACCAACGACAGTAAATCATTCCAGCTTTTCCAATGCTGCTTTTACATCAAGGTATGCTGCACTTCATCATTTTCTTTCCTTTAACGACAGTTTAGAACCACAAGAAAAACAAAGCAGACTCAATCAATAATGCAGAGCACACTGTTTGCAGTACAAACCTAAAGATGTATTTCCACAGGCCGCGTTTCAGAGGTTGAATTTTCTTCTTGAAAACCTCCGGAAAGTCAGCATGGCCACAGCGGAACGCACAAAGGAGGTGAAGGCCACTCCTGTGGTCAAACAATTAACTAAAGAAAGAACCCAACATCACAAATGATTTCTGAAAGCCGCTGAGCAAAAATAGCAACCACCACTGTTGAAGGAGAAAAAACACATAGAGAAGAGAGGGAAATGGAAAATGTCTGTGTGTGTGTAATGTCAGACTGGATTGGAGGTAACAGTATGAACGGTGATATAATTTCAGAAGAAACACCGTGCAAGATCTGGCAATGTTCCAAAGCGAAAGCCGTCATTAGGCATATGGTTATTTCTTTCAATGAGAAATGAGACAGAAAACTCCGCCATCTGGGACAATTAGGTGCTTCATCCATGTAATCAGTACAAATTGATTTGTTTTATATCTTATTTTTGTTCAACGATTCTCTTTCATCACAATTAATATAAAAAGGCACAGAAATATATATCTTTAAAGCAACACTGTGTAAGACTGTCAGCCTGAGTGGCCCACATCAGCATACAAAAGCGCTGTTCTTGGTAGAAACATTGAAAAGGCTACAACTATGGCGACTATAACCTCAGTCTCAACGCCCCCCCAACCTGGGAAAAAGAGAGAATTGTCCCCCACTAATACCATCATAAACCTTTTTATAATAACATGCATTTCAAGCACATGTTATGGATACATGCCAAAAAAAAAAAAATTTGGGAGGAAATTCATAACTTTTCTTATAGATTTGTAATTTTTTTCTCATAAATTTGTAACTTTTTTCTCATTAATTTGCAGCTTTTTTCTCATTAAGTTGCAATTTTTTTCTCATTAATTTGCAACTTTTTTGCATTAATTTGCAAGTTTTTCACATTAATCTGCAACCCTTTTCATGTAAATTTGCAACCTTTTTTCTCATTAATTTGCTACTTTTTTCTTCAAAAATTTACAATTTTTGTAAATTTGCAACTTTTTCCTCACTTTTTCATGTAAATTTGTGGCTTTTTCATGTAAATTACTATATATATATATATATATATATATATATATATATATACATACAACATAAGCCTTTATTATCCCACCATGGGGAAATTTCAGGATTACAGCAGCACAGGGATAGCAGCACTCAGAACAATAATTAATGAGATAAGATAATAAGAACAAATGAATATACATATGTACACAGACAGTGCAGGAGCATTGCAGCCAGATGGTATAGACAGCATTACGGTCTGTTAAGTAACCCCACACAATATGAATATGTACCCAGACAGTGTATTTCGTATATGAATCAGCCGTGTTGTCATCCTGAGTAATGATTGATATTGTCCTAGTTGTATAATGAAGAGGACCATTAATTGTGCAAGGTTGTTACGTTTAGTACGTTCAATATGACCTCTATGAGCAGCCCTAGTTAGGTTATAAAGTCTGACAGCCGTAGGTAGGAAGGACCTGCAGAACCTCTCCGTCGTGCACCTAGGATGGTACAGCCTATTGCTAAATGAGCTCCTCAGTGCGTTCGGCGTGTGCTGCAAAGGGTGGGACTCGGACTCCAGCAAAGATGACAGCTTAGCCACCATCCTCATCTCTCCTATCTCCTCCACTGGGTTGAGGCGTTGCCCCAGAACAGAGCTAGTCTGTTCAGTTTCTTCCTGTCGGCTGCTATGATGCCACTGCCCCAGCAGACAACTCCAAATATGACGGCTGATGCCACCACTGAATCGTAGAGGGTCTTCAGGAGTGCCCCTTGCACTCCAAAAGACCTGAGCCTCCTCAGGAAGAACAGCTTGCACTTCCCCTTCTTGTAGAGCGCATTGGTGCTGTGTGACCAGTCCAGTTTATTGTTCAGGTGAACACCCAGGTACTTGTAGGATGACACCATCTCAATGTTTGTTCCCTGCATGTTTACTGGTGCTGTGGGGGGTTGTCCTTGCCTGCAGCAGTCCACCATCAGTTCCTTAGTTTTCCTCGCATTGATCTGGAGGCAGTTCCGTTGGCACCAGTCCACGAAGTCCTGGATAAGTCCTCTTGGAACAGCATCATCTCCATCAGAGATGAGGCCGACAATCGCAGAGTCGTCAGAGAACTTCTGTAGGTGGCAGTGTGGTGTGTTGTGTGAAAAGTCAGCACTGTAGAGAGTGAACAGGAAGGGAGCCGGAACTCTTCCTTGGGGGGCCTCCATACTGCAGATGATGGTGTCAGACACACAGTCCTGGGTTCTCAAAAACTGTGGTCAGTTTGTGAGGTAGTTCAGGATCCACAATGACAGATGCTGATCCACCCCTGCGCACAGTAGCTTGTCTTTCAGGATCACCGGTTGGATGGTGTTGAAGGACATTTAAGTAGAAACATGCAATGGTGACTTCCTCATCTCAAACAATTTATTCAAACAAAAGCCAACAACAGGGGTGGGTATACCACAACAAAAATATCATTGGCTATGTTTACATGGACACAAGTAACCGGATTAAAAGCCTGATCGGAATAAAAATGTTTCATGTAAACACACCAATCTGAATATTCTGACCCGATCACACTCATTCGGATCAAAATTTCATTCCGATTGAGAGAGGTGGGTTATGCCGATTGTTAATCGGAATGGTGCGCATGAAAACACTTATTCTGAACATAGGGCAGAAAATATGTTTACTGCACATGTCTGTACACCAGCGCACGTCGACGTGACGTATTTCCGCCTTAGCAGCAGCTAGCGGAAAACATAGCGGGAGTAAAGCAAAATGGTCTGTATTGTCCTGCTGTCTCCCTCTGTTCGCCATATGCAGAAGTATGTACTGTACTTGTAGCTTCATTATGGAGACCAGCAGAAGCAAAAGTACAGTCTGAATAACACAATACAGGTCCATTTCGACACGAAGCAGGACTTTCTAACACGGGAAGTTGCTTCTTCTTCTACTATTTTCGGAATGTCGAAATGTCGACGTGCACATGTCAACATGATTTATTCCATTCAAACGTGTGACACATGGAAATGCACATCCTAATCAGATCATCTTTTTCAGGATCCATGTAAACAATAAAATTCTGATCTGAATTGTAATCAGATTGATGAAATTTTGCCCATGTAACCGTGGCTATTGTCTCAATAACTTGTCATGTGCTCTTGAGCATCAATTACAGCTTGACAATGACATCTCATGTTGTTCACAAGTCAACTTGTTGTCTGCTGAGGCGTGGCTTTACACTCTTCTTGAAGGGCGGCCCTCAGGTCATTGAGGTTATAGGGTGCAGGGTTACGAGCCTCTACATGGCGACTCAGCTGATCCCATAGATTTTCTATGGGATTCAGGTCTCGAAAAAGTGCAGGAGATTCCATTTGAGGTACCCCAGCCTCCAGCAGCCATTCCAAAATGATGCAACCTCGATGAGTTGGAGCATTGTCATCCATGAAAATGAAATTAGGACTGTGTTGTTCATGCAGGGGCACAATGACTGGATAAATGATGTTAATCAGATAGTATCAGGTTGTCTCTGTACCATTCATAAGGTGTAGGGCAGTTCTGTATGGACTGGACACACCTGCCCAGACTGTAACATGGTGACAACAGTGGCTGATGCATAGTGCTGTCCTTGACGTCTCCAACATTGTTGGTGGCCATCATTTCTGCTCAATGTGAATCGACTTTCATCAGAGAACATCACTGAGGCCCACTGGTCCCTTGTCTAGCGTAACTGCCCCCTAGCCATGCAAGACAATGATGCCTGTGCCTGATGGTGTGGTCAGGTACCCTTGCAGGTCATCTAGCACACAGACCACACTGATGTAAATGTTTCGAATGGTCTGACGTGACACTTGGGTGCCTCTCACCTACCTTAAATGTGCCTGGAGTTGAGTAGCATTCATCAACCGGTTCCGCAGGGCACTGTTCACAATGGAGCGGTCATCAGCATGGGATGTGGCCAAAGGACGTCCACTTCTATGCCTTTCTGTGACTCTTCCAGTCTCTCTGCATGTCCATTGCAACCTACTGATTACAATCTCTGACACTCTAAGCTCAGTGGCCACTTCCCTCTGAGAACATCCTGTTTGAAGCCTCGCAATGGTGAGGTACTGTTGATCAACTGTTAGGTGTCATCTTGGTCTCATGACATCAAAATGTGAACAGCATGATGAAGAGGACTGTTTAAATACCAATTCTAATTGAACCAGAATATTTATTGGTTGATTCATGGATCAAACACCTGTTGTGAATTTTGCCATTAAGCACCTTGTTAGACAACAGCAAGTTATCCAAAAAGTACTGAAACACTGAATAGTTGGACGTGTTCATTCAAAAGGTTAGAGAAGGTCAAATTAAGTTCATCTGTAAAGGTTATAGTGTGTTTTAGGTGCATCCTGAAATTTCACCCGAAAGCATAGACAGACAGACAGACAGACAGACCGACAGACAGACAGACAGACAGACAGACAGACAGACAGACACACACACACACACACACACACACACACACACACACACACACACACACACACACACACACACAGAGTGGTGTGAGAAAGTGTTTGATCCCTTCCTGATTTCTCATTTTTTTGTATATTTGTCACACTTGAATGTTTCAGATCATCAAACAAATTTAAATATTAGACAAAGATAACACAAGTAAACACAAAATGCAGTTTTTAAATGAAGGTGTTTATTACTAAAGTTAAAAACAATCCAAACCTACATGGCCCTGTGTGAAAAAATGATTGCCCCCTAAACCTAATAACTGGTTGGGCCACCCTTAGCAGCAACAACTGCAATCAAGTGTTTGCAATAACTGGCAATGAGTCTTTTACAGTGCTGTGGAGGAATTTTGGCCCACTTATCTTTGCAGAATTGTTGTAATTCAGCCACATTGGAGGGTTTTTGAGCATGAACTGTCTTTTCAAGGTCATGCCACAACATCTCAATCAGATTCAGGTCAGGATTTTGACTAAGCCACTGCAAAGTCTTCATTTTGTATTTCTTCAGATATTCAGAGGTGGATTTGCTGGTGTGTTTAGGATCACTGTCCTGCTGCAGAACCCAAGTGTGCTTCAGCTTGAGGTCACGAACAGATGGCCGGACATTCTCCTTCAGGATTTTTTGGTAGACAGCAGGATTCTTGGTTCCATTTACCACAGCAAGTCTTCCAGGTCCTGAAGCAGCAAAACAGCCCCAGACCATCACATTACCACCATCATATTTTACTGTTAGCATGATGTTCCTTTTCTGAAATGCTGTGTTACTTTTACGCCAGATGAAATGGGACACACACCTTCCAAAAAGTTTAACTTTTGTCTTGTCATTCCACAGAGTATTTTCCCAAAGGTCTTGGGGATCATCAAGATGTTGTCTGGCAAAACTGAGACAAACCTTTATGTTCTTATTGCTCAGCAATAAGAACATAAAGCAGCAGTGGTTAAAGCTCATAAAGCTCAGCAGTGGTTTTTGTATTGGAACTTTGCCATGCAAGCCATTTTTGCCCAGTCTCTTTCTTATGGTGGAGTCATGAACACTGACCTTAACTGAGGCAAGTGAGGCCTGCAGTTCTTTGGATGTTGTTGTGGGGTCTTTTGTGACCTCTTGGATAAGTCATCGCTGTGCTTTTGGGGTAATTTTGGTCGGCCAGCCACTCCTGGGAAGGTTCACCACTGCTCCATGTTTTCGCCATTTGTGGATAATGGCTCTCACTGTGGTTCGCTTGAGTCCCAAAGCTTTAGAAATTGCTTTATAACCTTTTCCAAACTGATAGAGCTCAATTCCTTTGTTTCTCATTTGTTCCTGAATTTCTTTGGATCGCAGCATAATGTCTAGCTTTTGAGGATCTTTTGGCCTACTTCACTTTGTCATGCAGGTTCTATTTAAGTGATTTCTTGATCGAGAACAGGTGTGGCAGTAATCAGGCCTGGATGTAGCAAGAGAAATTGAACTCAGCTTTCCAAAGATGTGATAAACCACAGTTAATTTATGTTTTAACATGGGGGGGATATCACTTTTTCACACAGAGCCATGTAGGTTTGGATTTTTTTTTACCCTTAATAATAAACACCTTCATTTAAAAACTCATTTTACGTTTACTTGTGTTATCTTTGTCTTTGTCGTTTGATGATCTGAAGCATTTAAGTGTGAAATACAAAAAATTGAGAAATCAGGAAGGGGGCAAACACTTTTTCACACCACTATATATATTGTGTATGAAGGGAAAAAAATCCTAAATTTATGAGGAAAAGTTGCAAATTTATTATAGAGAAATGAATAGCAATCTTTTGAGTAAAAAGTTACAACTTTTTGAGAAAAAGCGCTGCACATTTATGAGAAAAAAGTTGCTAATTAACAAGAAAAAAGTCTCTAGGAAAACATTTCAAATTTATTGCAAAAAAAGGAGAGCAAACTTGACCAAAAACTTGCAACTTTTTAAGAAAAAACTGCAGAAAAATTACAAATCAACGAGAAAAAACTCATAAATTTACAAGAAAAAAAGCTGCAAATTTGCAAGAAAAAATAGTAAATATATGAAAAAAGGTAAAACATTTGCAAGAAAAAAGTCAGAATTTTATGACAAAAATCTGCAAATTTATGAGACAAAAAAGTCAAGAATTTATGGGAAAACACTGCAAACTGATGAAAGAAAAGTAAAAAAACAATACTAGAAAAACACTGCATATTTACAAAAAAGTTGAAAATCAACGAGGACCAAATTTTTGAGAAAAAGATGAAAATTTCCACTAAAAAACCCCCCAATCATTTGTTTCTGCTTAACATCGGTACATTTAATTCAGTTCTGTGACAGGATATACAGTGCATCCGGAAAGCATTCACAGTGCTTCACTTTTTCCACATTTTGTTATGTTACAGCTTTATTCCAAAAGGGATTAAATTCATTTTTATCCACAAAATTCTACACACAATACCCCATAATGACAATGTGAAAAAAGTTTTCTGGAAATTTTTGCAAATTTATTAAAAATAAAAAAACTAAGAAATCACATGTGCTCAATACTTTGCTGATGTACCTTTGGCAGTAATTACAGCCTCAAGTCTTTTTGAATATGATGACACAAGCTTGGCACACCTATCTTTGGGCAGATTGGCCCATTCTTCTTTGCAGCACCTCTCAAGCTCCATCAGATTGGATGGGAAGCGTCGGTGCACAGCCATTTTCAGATCTCTCCAGAGATGTTCAATTGGATTCAAGTCTGGGCTCTGGCTGGGCCACTCAAGGACATTCACAAAGTTGTTCTGAAGTCACTCCTTCAATATCTTGGCTGTGTACTTAGGGTCATTGTCCTGCTGAAAGATGAACTGTCGCTCCAGTCTGAGGTCAACAGCGCTCTGGAGCAGGTTTTCATTCACGATGTCTCTGTACATTGCTTTCCCTCTATCCTGACTAGTCTCCCAGTTCCTGCCGCTGAAAAACATTCCCACAGCATGATGCTGCCACCATCATGCTTCACTGTAGGAATGGTATTGGCCTGGTGATGAGCAGTGCCTGCTTTCTTCCAAACATGATGCCTGGCATTTACGCCAAAGAGTTTAATCTTTGTCTCACCAGACCAGAGAATTTTGTTTCTCATGGTCTGAGAGTCCTTCAGGTGCCTTTTGGCAAACTCCAGGTGGGCTGCCATGCGCCTTTTACTAGGGAGTGGCTTCTGTCTGGCCACTCTACCATACAGGCCTGATTGGTGGATTACTGCAGAGATGGTTGTCCTTCTGGAAGGTTCTCCTCTCTTCACAGAGAAACGCTGGAGCTCTGGCAGACTGACCATTGGGTTCTTGGTCACCTCCCTGACTAAAGCCCTTCTCCCCCGACTGCTCAGTTTAGATGGCCGACCAGCTCTAGGAAGAGTCTTGGTGGTTCTGAACTTCTTCTATTTATGGGTGATGGAGGCCACTGTGCTCATTGGGACCTTCAAAGCAGCAGAAATTTTCCTGTACCCTTCCCCAGATCTGTGCCTCGAGACAATTCTGTCTCAGAGGTCTACAGACAATTCCTTGGACTTCATGCTTGGTTTGTGCTCTGACATGCACTGTCAACAGTGAGACCTTATAGACAGGTGTGTGCCTTTCCAACTCATGTCCAATCAACTGAACTTACCACAGGTGGACTCCAGTTAAGCTGTAGAAACATCTCAAGGATGATCAGTAGAAACAGGATGCACCTGAGCTCAATTTTTGAACTTCATGGCAAAGGCTGTGAGTACTTATGTACATGGGATTTCTTCATTTTTTATTTTTAATAAATTTGCAAAAATCTCAAAAAGACTTTTTTCACGTTGTCATTATGGAGTATTGTGTGCAGAATTTTGAGGAAAAAATGAATTTAATCCATTTTGGAATAAGGCTGTAACATGACAAAATGTGGAAAAAGTGAAGTGCTGTGAATACTTTCTGGATACACTGTAGAAAGGTTTGTGATGATACTGAGGGGCACATTTCTCTCTCTTTTTTCTTTGCAGGTTGGGGGGATGTGTCCCGCTTTGATTTACTCCTACTGTTTCTGTCACAGAGGTCCTAATCAGGTGGAGCAGAGTGGAGAACACCTCTGATGTTAACAGAAGTGTGTAAACACTTTAAACTTGGCCGTTTCCTTCATTTTTAGCCTCATATATGATTGAGCATTGCACTTATTTTTAACATTATCTTTAAGATTATTTCTTGGACAAGCTCTGTTTTCTGCCAGTGAAGACATCTGTGATTCATGAATCGAGACAGTAGCGTTTACTCGGGTTAAAATCAACCTTGTGGCAACGTCTGGGAAGATGGGGAAAAAAGATTTATCTGGTACTTTGCAACAGCTTCTAACATGATTCAGCCAATCAGATTTTAGAGCCGCAGCTAACCACTATATCAGAGAGAGTTAATGGAACGAGGAAGATGGAAGGACAGAGCAGCGGGAGGCATGAAGAGGAGAATGAGAGGGAGGAATGATCACTGAGGCAGGGCCGTTTCTTGGGGGCCCTATACAAGATTGTGTTGCGGGGGGCTGTTTGAATAATGGGGAGGAGTTCAAATCATTTAAGAAAAAAAAATCTACAATATGAATATGGCCAATTGGCAAGTTACAAATTTAAATGAAAATAAAATGAAACATTTACTTGGAGAAAAATGCAAATTTAAGATGACTACAGTAGCAAATTTATTTGAAAAAAGTAGCAAATTCATTTAAAAAAGAAAAGCAATTTTTGAGGAAAAAGTTGCAAATATTTGAGGAAAAAGAAACAGTTTTGAGGAAAAAACTGCAAATTTATGAGAAAAAAATAGAAAACTTATTTGAAAAGAGATGCAAGTTTATGAGAAAAAGTCTCACATTGATGAGAAAAGTTGCAAATTTGCTGGGAAAAAAAAATCACATTTTTATAAGGAAAAAGTTGCTAGTTAGCAATAAAACAAATTTATGAGATAAAAGTTGAAATTTTACTTGAAAAAAGTTGCAAGTTAAAAAAAATATGAATTTATGAGAGAAAAGTTACAAATCTACAAAAATGGTTAAAATTTCAAGGAATAAGCTGTAAATTTACAAGACAAAAAATTTATGGGAAAAGCACTGCAAATTTATGAGAGAAAAGTAAAAACAAGAGTATTCTGAGCCGAATGCAATATCCCCAGCCTCCATTTTCTTTGAAGATTTCAATACTTACTGACGGAGAGCAGTTTTCAACTTTTCAATATAATTATTGTGGCAGAACCCAATTATGATAAGCCATTCATCCACAAATACACAACAAAGTATACAACCCATAGTTGTAGGTCAGGACCCCGAGGTGAACCTGTGTAGCAAGTCTGGTGACCCTAGAGAGCTTTACACGTTCCATAGTAAAGCCCAGTTCATGGTGGCAAAAATGTGCTGGTATGCGAGCGAGGGCAGTGGATGCATTCAGGAGCAAACCCTACACAGAGGGTAAGTGCTGACCGAGTGCATGCAGGAGCGCCTCCAGAAATTTTTCATGTGGGGGCCACTGAAAATCTTTGGGTGGCACATCAAAATCACTTTAAAAGGTAATCACATTGTGCGCCCATTCGCGTTTGGTCTGAACACACCTTGACAGTGTGATCTGTCCTACTTTGCTGTATTTTGTTAATATTTGTTAATAATATATAGCACACACCAATTATTCTTAAACATCTACTACATGTAAAATATGACACAGAAAAACAAGTTATAAAATCCCCACTCCCACCCCCGGAGACACCCTTGAGTGCATGCAACCCCAAAAAAGTGAATGCACATGCGCCCAGAAACTCCCGCCAGGGGGAAGTACTGAGCAATCCACCAAAACTGGGAAAACAAATGTCCATCTTTTTATCCGTTTGTTTTCTTCCTCTCCCACTAAAGAGCAAAAGCTCCTGTTTGTCTTGATCGTCATTGTATTCATGTACCTCCATTGCTTCCACCATTTAAAATGCTTACCACAGTGCTCTTCTTTTGTGTTTGGATTGCAGCTGTTCAAATCAGCTTGGTGGCTCTTGGCTGCCACTGACAGTACGGACATGTGGACTGCAGATAATTCTCACTGCTATTAAATTCAGATAAGACTGAAGTCATTCTTGTTGGTCCAAAAAACTTTAGAAATACCTTTCCAAATCAAACTTTCAGTTTGGATGCGGTTACTCTTTCTCTTAATAGCTCTGTGAGGAACCTTGGAATTATTTTTGATCAGGATCTGTCCTTCAATTCACATATTAAATTTGTTTCTAAGACTGCCTTCTATCATTTGCGTAATATTGCCAAGATTAGGAGCATCTTGTCTCAGAGTGATGCTGAGAAACTGATCCACGCTTTTGTTAGCTCGAGATTAGATTATTGTAATTCTTTATTATCAGGCTGTCCTAAAACATCTTTAAAAAGTCTTCAACTGATCCAAAATGCTGCAGCAAGAGTTTTAACAGGTACTAGAAAGAGAGATCATATCTCTCTGGTTCTGGCCTCCCTTCATTGGCTTCCCATAGAGTTTAGAATTAAGTTTAAAATCCTTCTTCTTGCTTACAAAGCTCTAAACAATCAGGCTCATTTTTTATTTAAAAGATCTGATACTACCGTATTATCCTAACAGAGCACTACGCTCCCAAAATGCAGGATTACTTGTAATACCTAGAATCTCCAAAAGTGCAATGGGAGGCAGAGCCTTCAGTTATCAGGCTCCTCTCCTGTGGAACCAGCTGCCAATCTGGATTCGGGAGTCAGACTCGATCTCTGTTTTTAAGAATAGGGCTAAAACCTACCTTTTTGATATAGCCTACAATTAGGGAGGGATCCTGTGTTTCTGAACCCTCCCTTAGTTATGCTGCTAATAGGTTTAGTCAGCCGGGGGACCTCCAGTAATGCATTGGGCCTCACTCCTTTCCTCACTCTCAATGAAATATTTTTTTTTGCTGGTCATTAACATTTGTTTGTTCTGTCCCATAGATTGAGTCCCCATCGTGCTGTTTGCTCTCTACATGTCTGTTCTTTTCTTCTTCTCTATCCCCTCACCCCCCAGCCAGTCGCAACAGATGACTGCCCCTCCCTGAGCCTGGTTCTGCTGGAGGTTTCTTCCTGTTAAAAGGGAGTTTTTCCTCTCCACCGTCGCCAAGTGCTTGCTCACAGGGGATCGCCTGATTGCTGGGGTCTTTCTACAACTGTGGGGGTTCCCCCTACAGTTGATAGTGCTATGAGATGACTGTTGTTGTGAAATGGCACTATATAAATAAAGTTGAATTGAATTGAATTGAATTGAATTGAACTGTGCATGCGTGAAATGCAGCTACTGAGCGGCAGCTGCAGTAGCTCAAAAAACACTTTGAATACTGATGTGTACACAAATGCAGTCTACAGAACACAAACGTTTTCCCCTTGGGGGATCTCTGATCAAGCCTTAAGAGAGCATAGGTAGTGTCAACCTTGACCTTTGACCAGGGCCGGAGTGCGACTAGTTTTCAGACCGGGAGTTTCATGCCTAAGACCAGCCCACTTTTTTTCTTTTTTTTTTTTGTTAGGTGCAGTAAATTGGAGTAAAAGTTCTATTTCTATCTATTTCTTCTAATTATTGCAGTCATGTTTTGATAAGAATATAGAGTTTAAATAATAGTTCATATCAGTAAAGTATCAGTCAAATAAATGAAACCTGAAAGATAAATGACAAACTGGAAAATCAATTCAGTAGCATAAAAATTTTACAGAAACAAAACTATATGATAGTCATTAAACATTTTTAACCTAGTATTTATTTACTAACTTTAGATTTTTAAAGGTTGGGCTCTGGTATTTAGTACCTTGAGTGTATGAGCTGCTGTGCGCAGGGGTGGACCAGCACCTGTCATCATGGATCCTGGACTACCTCACTAACTGGCCACAGTTTGTGAGAACCCGGGACTGTGTGTCCGACACGATCATCGGTAGCACGGGGGCCCCCCTGGGAACGGTTTTGGCTCCCTTCCTGTTCACCCTTTATACTGCGGACTTCTCACACAACACAACACACTGCCATCTACAGAAGTTCTCTGACGACTCTGCGATCGTTGGCCTCATCTCCAGCGGAGATGAAACTGAGTACAGAGGACTTATTCAGGACTTCGTGGACTGGTGCCATCGGAACTACCTCCAGATCAACGCGAGGAAAACTAAGGAGCTGGTGGTGGACTGCCGCAGGCAAGGACAACCCCTCACAGCACCAGTAAACATACAGGGAACAGACATCGAGATGGTGACATTCTACAAGTACCTGGGTGTTCATCTGAACAATAAACTAGACTGGTCACACAATACTGACGCACTCTACAAGAAGGGACAGCGCAGGCTGTTCCTACTGAGGAGACTCAGGTCTTTTGGTGTACAAGGGGCACTGCTGAAGACATTCTATGACACGGTGGTGGCATCAGCCATCACTTTTGGAGTGGTCTGCTGGGGCAGTGGCATTACAGCAGCCTATAGGAAGAGACTGAACAAACTGATCAAGAAAGCCAGCTCTGTCCTGGGGCAACGCCTTAACCCAGTGGAGGAGATAGGAGAGAGAAGCATGGCGGCTAAACTGTCATCTCTGCTGGAGTCCGAGTCCCACCCTATGCAGGACATACTGAACGCACTGAGGAGCTCATTTAGCAGCAGACTACATCATCCTAGGTGCGCAACCAAGAGGTTTCGCAGGTCCTTCCTACCTACGGCTGTCAGACTGTATAACCTAAGCAGGGCTGCTCGCAGAGATAGCAAAAAAACGTGACAACCTAATAGTATTGAATGCAAAAGACGCAATAGACTTACACAATAGTCCCCTCCGGTATACAACTAGGAAAACACCGGTTCAGTACGGAGGGTGACAATATGTATGGGTACATAATCATACCATTTAGGATAACTAAGTAGACGGTTATGCTGTTCATTCCATCTAGCTACAATGGTCCGCACTGTGTTTATATATTTATATATTTATATGTACATATGTATATTCGCTGCTGTTGTTTTTTTCTTGTCTTCTGATTGTTGCTCTGAGTGTTGCTATCCCTGTGCTGTTGCAATCCTGGAATTTCCCCATTGTGGGACTAATAAAGGCTTATCTTATCTTATGAATGTGAAATGTGTTGTACACAAAACTGATTCAACTATATTCATTAACTGAATTTTGACAGGCCTTTGCTTTCATTTTAATTCACAATGTCAACACTGATTAACATCTGCGTTTCCTATAGGCCAGTACATCTATCAGTTGTGACCTGTAGATTTCATTAATACACAGCGGAAGAAGATGGATGGATGGATGGATGAACAAGGAACAACATAGTACCTTAACTTAAAAATATTATCCTTGAGTACACAGACATACATATATATGAACAGGTGGCAACAGGTGAAGCTAGGGAGATTTACATCCAGCTCCCGAAAAATTAGTACTGGCGCCCCCCAAGGATGTGTCCTTTCCCCACTGCTCTTCTCCCTCTACTCCAACGACTGCACCTCAGAGGACCCTTCGGTGAAGCTCCTGAAGTTTGCAGACGACACCACAGTCATCGGTTTGATCCGGGATGATGATGAGTCTGCATACAGGCGGGAGGTGGAGCAGCTGATCCTCTGGTGCAGCCAGAACCATCTTGAACTTAACCCAGCCAAAACGGTGGAGATGACTGTGGATTTCAGGCGACACCCCCCTTCATTCCCCCCACTCACCATCCTCAACAGCACAGTGTCCACTGTGGACTCCTTCAAGTTTCTGGGTACCACAATCTCCCGGAACCTGAAGTTGTCCTCCCATATAGACACTGTCCGGAAAAAGGCCCAGCAGAGGTTGTTTTTTCTGCGTCAGCTCAAGAAGTTTGATTTGCCTCAGGAGCTGCTGGTTGTCTTCTACACCGCCATCATCCAATCTGTCCTCTGCTTTTCCATCACTGTCTGGTTTGGATCTGCCACTAAACAGGACAAGACCAGACTGCAGCGGATCATTAAGTCTGCGGAGAGGATCATTGGTACCGACCTACCCTCCATTGAGAACTTATATCGTCCATAACCAGGAAACGGGCGGGAAACATCTGTGCTGACCCATCACACCCCGGCCACAAACTGTTTGAACTTCTATCTTCTGGTCGTCGTTACAGATCACTGAAGGTCAAAACCACCCGTCACAGGAACAGTTTCTTTCCTCAAGCCATCACTCTGATGAACTCCTAACATTCACCTAGTCCTACCTGTTGCTGTACTCATGACTTTTCATCCATTATTACATTGCACATAACTCTCACACTGCTTTTTACTTCATTCACATTATATATCACTGAATCTGAGTTCACATTGAAATACTGTGTGACTATATTTTTTCATATATTTCTGCAAAGTGTGGTTAGTCTGAGTAATAACTGCATATATTCCTGTATATATCTGCATCCTTTTATAGAAACGTGGACAGACTGTAATTTACTGTACATACTCTGTTGTCATTGAATCCTTATTTAAATCCTCCACCTGAACAATGAGAGCAAGATTTTAGCCAAAGTCAAATTCCTTGTATGTGTTGTGCATACTTGGCCAATAAAGCTGATTCTGATTCTGATTCTGATGAACAGGACAAAAAAATCTATATGGGGAAATTACACAAAATGCAGGAAAATATTCATCTTTTTTGTTCTAAGATATTACAAACACTGAACTGACATGACTATATACACTGTTACATATTATTGTTATATATTATTGTTTAGATTGACAGCAGCCTGTATGCATGTTGCAGCATTATAGATTTGTGGTTACAGTGGTGTAACAAAGTGTTTGCCCCCTTCCTGATTTCTCTTTTTTTTTTTGTATGTTTGTCACACTTAAATGTTTCAGATCATCAAACAAATTTAAATATTAGCCAAAGATAACACAAGTAAACACAAATGCAGTTTTTAAATGAAGGTATTTATTATTAAGGGAAAAAAAAATCCAAACCTACATGGCCCTGTGTGAAAAAGTGATTGCTCCCTAAACCTAATAACTGGTTGGGCCACCCTTAGCAGCAACAACTGCAATCAAGCGTTTGCAATAACTGGCAATGAGTCTTTTACAGTGCTGTGGAGGAATTTTGGCCCACTCATCTTTGCAGAATTGTTGTAATTCAGCCACCTTGGAGGGTTTTTGAGCATGAACCGCCTTTTTAAGGTCATGCCACAACTTCTCAGTTGGATTCAGGTCAGGACTTTGACTAGGCCACTCCAAAAGCCTTAATTTTGTATTTCTTCAGCCATTCAGAGGTGGATCTGCTGGTGGTGTTTTGGATCATTGTCCTGCTGCAGAACCCAAGTATGCTTCAGCTTGAGGTCACGAACAGATAGCCAGACATTCTCCTTCAGGATTTTTTAGTAGACAGCAGGATTCATGGTTCCATTTATTACAACAAGTCTTCCAGGTCCTGAAGCAGCAAAACAGCCCTAGACCATCATACTATCACCACCATATTTTACTGTTGGTATAATGTTCCTTTTCTGTAATGCTGTGTTACTTTTACGCCAGATGTAATGGGACACACACCTTGCAAAAAGTTCAACTTTTGTCTTGTCAGTCCACAGCGTATTTTCTGAAAAGTCTTGGGGATTATCAAGATGTTTTCTGGCAAAACTGAGACAAGCCTTTATGTTCTTTTTGCTCAGCAGTGGTTTTCATCTTGGAACTCTGCCATAAAGACCATTTTTGCCCAGTCTCTTTCTTATGGTGGAGTCATGAATACTGGCCTTAACTGAGACAAGTGAGGCCTGCAGTTCTTTGGATGTTGTTGTGGGGTCTTTTGTGACCTCTTGGATGAGTCGATGCTGTGCTCTTGGGGTAATTTTGGTTGGCCGGCCACTCCTGGGAAGGTTCACCACTGTTCCATGTTTTCGCCATTTGTGGATAATGGCTCTCACTGTAGGGATCTTGAAATGAGGAAGCGAAGTGATTTTATAAATCAAGTTTTATTGTCGGCTTCCAGTCCCTAACATGTCTCATCTCAATGCAGAAGCAGAATGAAGAGACTGAGCGCAGTCAGACCTTCATACTTATACATCACATCACAAAAGACATTGCATATCAAAGCCAACATCACACATCGCGTTATCTCCCTCTATTGTCCTCTCTCTCCTCCACCTGACCCTGGGGGGTCAGGAAGTTCGTTCCGGTCTCCACCGCTGCGCCTCCGTCTGCTCCTTGATCATCGCCGGTGGTCGAGACCTCTTGTCCTGCTCTGAGACGTGAGGTCATTCCACATATGCAATCTCTAAACATTCCTCTTATGTCTATACATATGTGGTTATGGATATATGAATAATATAAGCCACAGCCCCCCCCAAATGTCTAAGAAAAGGACAATAAAATTAAGTTTACAGCTTAAGATAACATCTATGACATATTATACCGTTATTCACCTCAACAGGAAAAGGAAAAATATCTTCAGCAGCTATGTTAACCATCAAGTTATACAGCATGCTCATGTTAAAAATTCAGTGGTATCAACAACAGTATAGTTTATGTCATATGTCAGCCCTAAAGCTGCAACGGCACAATTTGACAGCATAGTTAACAACACTTTGTTAATTTTACATCAGTCTATGTGTCGTCTGGGTTTCAATCTTCTCCCGAATCTGCTGTAGGCCCGCTTTGGCGTCTTGGCGGGGTCGTCCTGTAAGGGATCTGCAGCTTGGGGAGGAGAGTGGTTATTTGGTCCCTGCGGGGGGGCTGAGTTGTGTCTCTTGGGGGGTCTACCCCGTCGAGGTGCTCTCGCCACCCGTGCAGGTTCGTCGCTCAACATGAAAGCAGGTTTAAGTCTGTCAATGCTGACTGTGTCATGCGCTGGCCCTCACGAGCCAGCATAAGACGCACACAGTCACCAGTGAGTTTACAGTGAGTTTTATTACGGTGAAAAGTGAACAACACAAGTTGCAGGGGCAATGACACATGAGTCTTCACACTTCTGGAGGCGTAAGGCTAGACAGCTCACTACGAGTCCATAGGAGGAGACAGTCATACACAGGCAAAGGTTGATTAAATAATTAGCTACACAGGCTGCTGAAGCAAAGACACACAAAGGTCCACTCTCACCGGGAGGAGCAAGGCTAATGGCTAACTTACTGGTGCTGGAGAGGCGACGGTCAACCACGAGCATGCGAGGTAGATAATGATCCAAGTCGTCCGTAGCTTAGATGTATAGCAACTGACACTGCTGCGTCATACCGTCGCCAGTGCTGGGCTTATATAGTGAAACACTAATGATGGTAATGGCACTCAGCTGGCCGACCGTTGACAGGCGGAAACCCCACCAAGCACCTTCACAATAACAGCCCGGTGAGGCCAGAATACAGCCCGCAGCTGTCAAGGCCGGCAGCGAGACATAACTTTAACCCGAGCGCGATCAGAACCAGCGCTCGGGTCATAACAGTACCCTCCCTCCACGGGCAGACTCTGAACGCCCCAAGGAACCACCCTGCCCCCCCGCCCCCCCAGGGTGGGAGGTGAGAGGACAGGTGCGGAGGGAGAGAAACCAACATCTGAACAAGACCATGACCAGACAAAAAAACATACGAAACCAAAAAAAAAAACATGAAAATACCTGGAAACAATAAACAAAATCCTCATACAATAGCCCCTCAAGAAAGGAGGGGAGAACAAAACAAAGACAAGACTTGACCAAACTATGAATACAAAACACAAAAGGCAATATAGATTGCTTAACCTGACTATGGCTTTCAAAACATGAACAAAACAACAAAAAAAAATACACACCAACACACAAGGAGCAATCTAAAATTGCTTAGTTTTGGCTATGACAATGACTATGGTTTTCCAAAAAAAACAAGAACAAGAGGCAATCAAAAATTGCTCAGAACTAGACTGTGACTAAGACTGTGGCTTACAAAAAAGAAAAAAAAACAAAACAAGAGGCAATCAAAAATTGCTCAGACTTGACTACGACTATGACTTTGGCTTACAAGGAAACAAGAGGCAATCTAAATAATTGCTCAGACCTGACTAAGACTATGACTTTGGCTTACAAGGAAACAAGAGGCAATCTAAAAATTGCTCAGACTTGACTAAGACTATGAGAAACAACAAAAAATCTCAAGACGTACTTCACATGACCAGGCCCGTATGGGCCCACAGATAGTCCCACAGTACATGATAATCAGGTGGCCTGCCCCAGTCCCATGCCCCCAGAAATAAGTCCTCTGGTGGCCGAACCAGGTCACCCCGTAACACACACAGTTTATTGGGTGGCCAACCCAAGACGCCGAACGCTCCAGGCAGTTTCTCAGGTGGCCGACCCACATCCCACAACCACCAGGACTGTGGAGGGATTGCATGCAGCCGCTCACCTGCACATGACAAGACAGGGGAGCGCCAGACCGTCAAACAAAAACCTCTCTCGGCCCCCAGCTGGTGGCTCCTGAGAGGGGGACAACCAAAAACTTGGACCCCCTCGAATCCTGATTGGGTCACAGCTGCACCTGCGCTGGACCCCCACTGGACCTCGTCGGACCCCGATTGGGTCACAGCGGCACCTGCGCTGGACCCCCACTGGACCTCGTCGGACCCCGATTGGGTCATCGTTGCACCCACGTCGGACCCCGACTGGGTCACCTCGGCCCATGCGTCGGACCCCGACTGGGTCAGGACGGGCCCCGATTGGGTCACCGCTGCACCCACGTTGGACCCCGACTGGGTCACCTTGGCCCATGCGTTGGACCCCGACTGGGTCAGGACGGGCCCCGATTGGGTCACCTCGGCCCACGTGTCGGACCCCGACTGGGTCACCTCGGCCCACACGTCGGACCCCGACTGGGTCAGGACTGCTCCGGCGACGACCTCCATCTCCGAACCTGGAACCCCCGGTCCCGTGACCTTGACTGGCTCCGGACCGGTAACGCTGCGGAGGTGCTCAGAAAACAAGAGAGGACCGGGATCAGTTCCACCGGCAGCGCCAGAGCCCAGTGAGACGAGCTCGGGTGCAGCGGACGGCTGCCCCTCACTCGCCTCCCCATGAGGCAGGCAAAAATGCTCTAACACACCATACAGGAAAACAAGAAAGAGCACTTGCCTGCACTCGGGCTCTGGAGCCATCCAGGACTTCGCCAATCCAGGTTCAAGAAGCAGCTCGTCGTCGGGCTCCCACTCGGCTGCGTCGGGTTCCACAGCCAGCCTGATGGTCTCTGCAGCTGGATCCTCACGTGCTGGCGTCCACGCCAATAACCCGTATGGCGTGGGGGCAGAGGACCCTGAACCTGCTGACTCGGACTGCATCCCTGAGGAACCCTGGGGACGCTCTCTCGTCGGCTCTGGCTCCTCACTGCAGTCCGTTCTTCTCTGTCCAAAGCGCGGCTGCAGGGCTGGGATATCGCCCAGAGCTGCAGGCCTCCCCCTCGTTCGATGGCGTGGGACTGATGCCGAGGACCGCTCCGCGGGAGGAGACACAGAGGCAGCAGGTTTAATATTAATGGCTACAGCTGGGGAAAGAAACTCAGGGAGCTGCGAACCCCGAGCTTCACCCCCAGGAGTCAGACAAGACAGATCACTATGATCGATAGGTAAGTGAACTTGAACTTGCCTGTCTCCCGGGGGGGAGGATGGTATCAGCTGTAGTGGACATCGCTCCTTCCCTCGCTCGCTGGATGGTAGAAACGGACCCATGGACGGAGCCCACCGGCACAGGACTCAGCTCACTCACAGCAGCCAGCTGGTTGAGGGGGTCATCCCGGCGGCCCGGAACTGGATCCAGAGCAGGAGCTTGCCGAGGATGCGCCCGGCCGCGGTGCCGACGCCTTCGCCGGCCCCCAGACGGTGCGAACTCCCGGAACGGATCGAGGAAAGGATCGGGATCCATGAGCAAAGAGCAGGAGTGCCTCTTCTCCTGCTTCATGCCGCGTTCCTCCTCCATCATCAGGTAGATCTCGCATTGCGCAGCGATGTCCTCCCTCCTCGCGTCGACTTCCGGGTGGTCAGCGGGGAGAGAGATGACAAAGTATATCCTCGGCGGCGTCCAGGTACCAGTGTATGCCGTGGTCATAATCTAGCAGAGAAGCGGAGATGAGCAGCTCATCCACCACTTCCAGCACATCAGTCAGCTCGTGGCTCGGACTCCACACACGGTTCCTCCGCGACGGCATTCTTCACATACACGGTACCCAGACAGGAAAAAGCAAATGTCCAAAAAACTCAAACCCACTGGTGAATAGCATCTCGGGTTGGCGTCACCGTAACGCTGTTTTGGCAGCAGTGTACTGTCATGCGCTGGCCCTCACAAGCCAGCATAAGACGCACACAGTCACCAGTGAGTTTACAGTGAGTTTTATTACGGTGAAAAGTGAACAACACAAGTTGCAGGGGCAATGACACATGCGTCTTCACACTTCTGGAGGCGTAAGGCTAGACAGCTCACTACGAATCCATAGGAGGAGACAGTCATACACAGGCAAAGGTTGATTAAATAATTAGCTACACAGGCTGCTGAAGCAAAGACACACAAAGGTCCACTCTCACCGGGAGGAGCAAGGCTAACGGCTAACTTACTGGTGCCGGAGAGGCGACGGTCAACCACGAGCATGCGAGGTAGATAATGATCCAAGTCGTCCGTAGCTTAGATGTATAGCGACTGACACTGCTGCGTCATACCGTCGCCAGTGCTGGGCTTATATAGCGAAACACTAACGACGGTAATGACACTCAGCTGGCCGACCGTTGACAGGCGGAAACCCCACCGAGCACCTTCACAATAAGAGCCCGGTGAGGCCAGAATACAGCCCGCAGCTGTCAAGGCCGGCAGCGAGACATAACTTTAACCCGAGCACGATCAGAACCGGCGCTCGGGTCATAACAGACTGTTTCTTTTCTGTCCCCTAAATCAAGCACAAAATGCTTATCACCAGGTTCCAGCACTCTATATGGTCCATCATAAGGTGGGCGGAGGGTTGGTTTTAAAGCTTCGTGCCTAACAAAAATGAACTTGGCGTTTTTGAAAGCTTGGGGAACAAAAACCCGCGGAAAAGAGTGATGTACGGGTCCGGGGAGCGTGTCCGGTCCCGTGCTGCTTAGGGGCCTCAGGGCTGGTAGGTGCCTGGGCTCTGGATGTTCTGGTAAGAACTCACCCGGGAGCCTGAGAGGTTGTGCAAAAACTAATTCTGCCGGGGAGGCGTCTAGATCCTCTTTAGGCGCAGAACGCAACCCTAATAAAACCCAGGGAAGTTTATTCACCCAATCTGTATCCGTCAGTGAGGCCCCGAGGGCGGCCTTTAAAGACCTATGAAAACGCTTGCATAACCCATTAGCCTGAGGGTGATACGCGGTGGTGCGATGAATTGTCGCCCCTAAGCTGCTGGCCATGGCTGACCACAGCTCTGAGACAAATTGAGGCCCCCTATCGGATGTGATGTCCGATGGGACGCCGAAACGCGCCACCCAGGTTGTCAAAAAAACGCGAGCGACTTCCGCGGCTGTGGTTGACGCCAGCGGTACCGCTTCTGGCCAGCGTGTGGTACGGTCTATCATTGTTAAAAGGTGTGTGAACCCCTGCGACGCCGGCAGTGGGCCCACGAGGACGTGGTCGTGGTCAAACCTCCTGGCTGGGATTCGGAAAGGTTCTAGAGGAGCTTTTGTGTGTTTGTGAATTTTGGCGCGTTGGCAAGACATGCAAGTCCTTGCCCACTCCTTTACATTTTTACGCAGGCCTGGCCAAACAAACTTTTCCGCGACCATTTTCACCGAGGCGCGCGAGGGAGTGAACCGAGTCAAAAATGCGGCGGCGCCACGCGGCTGGGACTACCGGGTGAGGTTGACCGGTTGACACGTCACAGAATAGGGGGGGCGCACCTTCACGCAAACCCCTCTCCTCCAGCATTAACCCTGTTGGTCCAGACTGGAGCGCGCGCACGTCCGCGTCACTGCTTTGTTCCGCTGCCATTGCCGCGTAATCTATCCCTACGTGGGTTGGGGCTGCGTACGCGTCCGCGTTGGCCATGAGCTCTGCGGCTGCGGTAATATAATCTGCTTCCTCGCGCCCTGACGATGTCACGGCGCGGGAGAGGCAGTCTGCCACCACATTAAGTTTGCCTGCCACATGTCGAATGTCTGTGGTGAACTCTGAAATAGTGGCCAGTTGTCTTTGTTGCCTGCCCGACCACGGTTCCGAAATTTTAGCCATCGCAAAAGTGAGTGGTTTGTGGTCTACGAAGGCCGTGAAACGCCGCCCTTCCAGCCAGAACTGGAAATGGCGGATGGATAAATGAAGCGCTAGCAGCTCCCTGTCAAAAGTGCTGTATTTGCGCTCGGTTTGGTTTAAGGATTTGCTAAAAAATGCTAAAGGCTGCCAGGTTCCGCCAACATGTTGTTCCACGACTGCCCCTATGGCTAGGTCTGAAGCGTCTGTGGTCAGCGCTATGCGGGCCGAGGGATCGGGGTGGACCAACAATGCGGCATCCGCTAGTGCTCTTTTTACCTCCGCGAAGGCGCGTTCCCGCTCCGGGGTCTGTTCGACCACGTTGGAGGGCTTTTGTTTTCTGAGAGCAGCATACAGGGGCTGCACGAGCTGAGCTGCGTGAGGCAGGAAACGGTTGTAAAAATTCACCATTCCTAAAAATTCCTGTAGCGATCTGACCGTTTGTGGTCAGGGGAAATTTTCTACCGCGCGCACTTTGTCCGGCAATGGAACTGCACCCTCTGGTGAAACTCTGTGTCCCAAAAAATCAATTTGTGACACGCCGAATCGGCATTTGGCTGGATTAATTATTAACCCGTGCTCTTCTGGCCTCTGAAAAACCGTAGTGAGGTGTTGTTCGTGTTCTTCCTCCGATGAGCTGGCTACCAGAATATCGTCGAGGTAGACGAACACGAAGGGGAGGTCGCATAACACAGCATCCATCATACGCTGAAAAGTTTGAGCAGCGCCTTTGAGGCCAAACGGCATTCGCAAAAATTCAAAAAGACCTAAAGGGGTTATTACAGCCGTTTTAGGGACGTCTTCAGGTCTGACTGGGACTTGGTGGTAGCTGCGGACCAGGTCTATTTTAGAAAAAATGCGCGTGCCCGTCAGATGTAGTGAAAAATCTTGAATGTGAGGAATTGGGTAGCGGTCATGCGCTGTTGCGTTGTTTAATCTGTGATAATCACCGCAAGGTCTCCAAGAACCATCGGTTTTCGGGACCATATGTAGTGGCGATGCCCAAGGGCTTTTCGAGCGCCCAATAATGCCTAGTTTTTCAAGGCTGGCAAACTCGTCGCGTGCTATGGCGAGCTTGGTCGCGTCTAAGCGCCGAGCTTTGGCAAAAACAGGTGGGCCTGTTGTGGGGATGAAGTGCTCAACCCCGTGTTTCGCTACTGTCGCTGAAAATTTGGGAACTGTGAGTGCTGGAAATTGGGTGAGGAGTTGGTCAAACTTACCTCCTGCTATGGTGACGCTGGCCTGCACGGGTGGTGGAGAGACTCGAGCTGAGCAGGGGATAGAAGAAAATGACAGTGCATTAACTAAGCGTCTGTTTGCGAGATCGACTAACAACCCATGTGCACATAAGAAATCAGCGCCCAACAAGTTAAAACTCACCGCCGCTATAATAAAGGTCCACCTATAGTTGCGGCCGTGAATGGACAGAGGCAGGTTTCTCTCACCGAAGGTGTCGATGATCGAGCCGTTGGCTGCCATCGCTCCGTTTGGACGGGGTGATGAAGCTCACCTGAGCTCTGGTGTCGATGAGGAACTGTCTCCCGGAGCGTCCGTCAGTCACGTAGAGCAGCTTGTTAGTCTCGCCGAGAGCCGTAGCTGCTAACGGTTCCTGGCTTTGAAGTTTCCCGAGCTCTTGAAATTGCAGGGGGGCACACATTTGTATGCCCTCTCGGCGAAACGTCGATGGTAGTAGCAGAGGTCATCCCGCTTGCTGCGCCTTGGTCGCGTCGCTGCCATGGTGGGCGGGTTCTGCTCCGTTGTCTGTAATTCTCCGATGCTCTGGGCTTCCGCGCCGATGTCTGCCAATGCTGCTGTGGCCATCTGCTTGCCGCAGGAGTTGATGAGCCGCTGCGCTTCTCAAGCGCGCGGAAGTCCTGCTGGATCTTACACCGCATGTTGGCCAGGATCCCTCTCATGTGCGATGGTAGAGTGCTGAGGAAGATGTGCTGAAAGAGGAAGTTGTCGTTGTCTGCCTCCCTCAGCTGCAGCATGTCCTCCATGAGGGCCATCGGTCTGCATCCCCCGTGGCCGTAAATCGCCAGTATCCTCCCGGCCCTTTCCTCGGCCGAGGGGACGAAACTCTCGATGAGGGTCGCCTTCAGTTCCTTGTATTTGTCGTTGGCGGGCGGCTGTTGTATCACGCTCCACGCGCATCTTGATGTGGCGGCATCGAGTCTGGCGACGATGTGGTAAAATTTGGTCTCATCAGCCGTCACCCCAGCGAGTGCAAACTGAGCCTCAGCCTACTGGAACCACGAGTTCGGGTCATTTTGCCAGAACTCTGGGAGTTTGATGGCAACAGCGTTTGCTTGGGCCGCCTCTGATGAGTCTGCAGCGCGAGAACGCCTTCCTTCCGTTCTCACGACGGGGCTGGGGACGGCGCTCGGTTGAGCCATCTCTGACGATTCTGCTGTGGGGGAACGTCGTCCATCCGTTCCCCTGTCTGTGTTGGCGACGGCGCTTGCTTGGGTCGCCTCTGACGAGCCTGTAGCGGGAGAACGTCTTTGGTCCATTCTCACGTCTGGTCACCAATGTAGGGAGCTTGAAATGAGGAAGCGAAGTGATTTTGTAAATCAAGTTTTATTGTCGGCTTCCAGTCCCTAACATGTCTCATCTCAATGCAGAAGCAGAATGAAGAGATTGAGCGCAGTCAGACCTTCATACTTATACATCACATCACAAAAGACATTGCATATCAAAGCCAACATCACACATCGCGTTATCTCCCTCTATTGTCCTCTCTCTCCTCCACCTGACCCTGGGGGGTCAGGAAGTTCGTTCCGGTCTCCACCGCTGCGCCTCCGTCTGCTCCTTGATCATCGCCAGTGGTCGAGACCTCTTTTCCTGCTCTGAGACGTGAGGTCATTCCACATATGCAATCTCTAAACATTCCTCTTATGTCTATACATATGTGGGTATGGATATATGAATAATATAAGCCACACTCACTGTGGTTTGCTGGAGTCCCAAAGCTTAAGAAATGGCTTTATAACCTTTTCCAGACTGATAGATCTCAATTACTTTGTTTCTCATTTGTTCCCAAATTTCTTTGGATCATAGCATGATATCTAGATTTTGAGGATCTTTTGGCCAACTTCACTTTGTCAGGCAGGTCCTATTTAAGTGATTTCTTAAGTGAGAACAGGCGTGGCAGTAATCAAGCCTTGGTGTGGCTAGAGAAATTGAACTCAGCTTTCCAAACTTGTGATAAACCATTGTTAATTTATGTTTTTACGGGGGGGGGGTGTCACTTGAAGCTGATGATAAAATAAAGGCAGCGATGAGAGGTTTTAAGCAGGTTTATTATCATACCGCCTTCACGAGGCTCGCCCAATGGGCAAGCCTGGAGGCTCTCCAGCAAAGGGACACAGTGTGTGTCAGCAGCAGCAGTTGAAGAGAGAGCAATGAGAGAGTGAACATGGATTTCAGTCAGCTTATATACCCAGCTACAAACAATACATCAAAGTCATTCACAGCAGTAGATATGGGCATTTGCATATGAGAGACACAGTAAGGACAGGATGCATGAACACAATGCATGAATGGGACATTAACATCACAGTAGTGAAACAATGCATGAATGGCAGATTACATCACAGCAGTGCAGCGGAAAAAGCCAGGAGTAGCGGGCTGTCTGTAGACATTAATACACACATTGCTGTGCCTGTCCCTAGTCTGTTGTGGGGGTTATACCAAACCGCCACACACTTTTTCACACAGGGCCATGTAGGTTTGGATTTTTTTTTTACCCTTAATAATAAACACCTTCATTTAAAAACTGCATTTTGTCTTTACTTGTGTTATCTTTGCCTAATATTTAAATTTGTTAGATGATCTGAAACATTTAAGTGTGACAAACATACAAAAATGAGAAATCAGGAAGGGGGGAAACACTTTTTCACAACACTGTAAATCTGCAACTTCTTTCTTGTCAATTTATGGTACTGTTTTTGTGGAACTGTGCTATTTCTCCTCTGCATTCATCATTTTTTCTCACAAATATAACTTTTTTCCTCATAAATTTGACAGTTTTACTTGTAAAACTGTCAAATGATTAAAGATACTGTACACTGCTCTCTTGTGTCTTGTGAATTCTATTGTATGCTAATGCATGAGGGTTTTTTTCTGTGTAGTCAAAATTTGGCTCACATATGAGCGTTTATTCTGATTACTATGTTTTTTCTCTCTCCTATTGTGTTTTCCTCCCCCTCCTCTCCCCTCTTTACCTCCACTGTTGACAGGCGCCTTGTATGGCGACGCGTCATTGGATGCGCCTAACGTGCGCGTCTAATGTCAAGTCAAATTCCTTGTGTGTTTACTTGTAAATATACTTGGCAATAAAGCTGATTCTGATTCTGATTCTGATTCTGAAATTACCATCATTTGTCATAGTTTTGCACCATTATTTATGAAAATTTATACTTAATTTACATTTATAGGCTTTACCTTAAACTAAATTTGTGAGTCCATCACTACCACCACTACTGACCACCTTGTTAAAAATAATAAATCACCTGAGACCAATCAGGATTTTTTTTCTTCATTCAGCAACATGTACTTAAAGAGGCATTTTTCACCAAATGTGTCAACAGCAGTATTTTAGCTTAAAATCAAGATAATAGGTTAAAAAAAAAGTAATAACCACTAGGAATATTTATTATAAATAAGCAGCTTTTTCTATATAATATGCAGTGTTGGGAGTAATGCGTTACAAAGTAACGTGTTACTGTAACGCCACTACTTTTGCAGTAACATGCTATGTAATGACATTACTGTTTAAAAATTCAGTAATGTGTTACAGTTACTGAAATTTGATCAGATTAATTTGATCAGATTAATATAATATGGATAGATATTTTTAGCGCAAATACAGTAGATGATTATACAACTTGCAGTTAGACACCCTCCTCATCAACTGGGGATGAATACACAGTTTCGGTAGCTATGGGCGGGACTGCCATCCCCAACGCCACCAGCGGCCTCAAGCCACTGGAGGTTGTCATGCCAAAGGCAAAGGCAAGAAAATAAATAAGTAAATTGTGGAGAGAGAAATAATCAGGCAGAGAGGTCCAGATCATATCAGGTTTTATTCACTCTCTCTCTCTACATTTCTCTAGACACACAAGCAGCAAAAGAGTAAGAGCTCTCATGCACCTCTGCTCTTAAATCAAACCACTCGGTCAGCCTTCTCTGTGTGCTGCCTTAACATCAAAGCCTTTCTAATTCCCATTCTCTTTGTCACTGTTCACATTAACACCCACCCCCACATCCACACACAAACCCCCCATGACAATTCCCTTTTGTCTTAAGTCTGAGTGTGCATATACTGAGGGGGATTCGCACACCGCACCCCCACCCCCCCCAGACTCAGACTGAGCCTTGACCCTCATGTCCTTTGGGCTTCAGCTTTCGTCCGTAGTGGCTGTAATGTGGGGTCTGCGGCTTCGAGGTTGGGGTTGCATCCGTCTGTGGGGGGACATTGGGAGGGAGGAAAACATCATTAGCATGCCCTTGTGACTGATCTGATGAGTCATTTACCTGGGGAGTTCTCAGTGGGGGTCGTCCACGCCGAGGAGTTCGGGCCAGCACCACTTGCTCGTCTGATAACACGAAAGCGGGCTTAAGCCTGTCTATACAGACTGTTTCTCTGCGTCCCCCCAAGTCGAACACAAAATGTTTCTCCCCGGGTTCCAGCACTCTGAAAGGGCCATTGTAGGGCGGGCGCAAAGGGGTCCAGTGGGCATCGTGCCTGACAAATACGAACGCCGCATCTTTCAAGGCCCTTGGTACAAAAGCAAACAAAACAGTGTGGGATCGGACCGGGTACCATCCCTGCCATTACGTTACGCGGTGAAAGTGGGGATGGATCAGTGTTCGGCATGGGGCTGTCGGGCAAAAATTCCCTTGGGAGCCGCAGCAGCTGGGAAAAAAACAGCTCTGCTGGAGAGGCTGCCAAATCCTCCTTCGGTGCTGAACGCAACCCTAATAGAACCCACGGCAATCGGTCCACCCACTTTGCATCCGTAAGCGAAGCCCTGAGCGCTGCTTTAAGCGATCTATGGAAACGCTCGCATAACCCATTGGCCTGTGGGTTGTACGCGGTCATGCGATGAAGTGAGACGCCCAGGCTCCGGGCCATGGTGGACCAGAGGCCGGAAACAAATTGCGGGCCCTGATCGGACGTGCTATCCGAAGGGGCGCCGAAACGTGCCACCCATGTCGTCAAAAAAGCACGCACCAGGACCTGGTTGTAACCGCAGACCAGGTCTATCTTGGAAAAAATGCGTGCCCCGGTGAGTTGAACGGAAAAATCCTGAATATGAGGGATGGGGTAGTGGTTGTGCGCTGTGGCGTTGTTTAATCTGCGGAAATTTCCGCACGGTCACCATGATCCCTCGGCCTTAGGAACCATATGTAGCGGGGATGCCCATGGGCTGTTTGAGCGCCTGATGATGCCCAACCTTTCCAAGTTGGCAAACTCCTCGAGCGCTATGGCCAGTTTAGCTACATCCAGGCGCCGAGGTCGTGCGAAAACGGGTGGCCCGGTGGCGGTAATGAAGTGCTCCACCCCGTGTTTAGTGACAGCCGCCAAAAACACTGGGACCGTGAGTGCTGGGAACTGGGTGAGTAGTGTGTGGAACTTACCCCCTGGAGCTGTGACGCTGGCTAGTATTGTTGGCGCGGCTCCTCGAGCTGTACAGGGGAGAGAATCAAAAGACATAGCATTAATCAGGCATCTGTTAGCAACATCGACCAGTAGTCCGTGTGCACACAAGAAATCAGCGCCTAAGATGGGGAAGCTGCATGCCGCGATGACGAATGTCCACTGGTATGTACAGCCGTGCAAGGATGCAGTCAGCGTCCTTTCACCAAAAGTCTTAATGTCTGAGCCGTTTGCGGCCGTCAGCTCAGGGCCGCTAGTTCCCACCAGCCGGTCAGCATAGGATGGCAGGATGAGGCTCTTTTGGGAGCCGGAATCCACGAGGAACCGTCTCCCCGAGCGTGAGTCTGTCACATAGAGCAGCTTGCTTGCTTCACCGGCGGTCGCAGCTGCTACCGACTGCCGGTCCTGGCGTTTCCCGAACGCTTGAATTGGCACGGTGGCACACATCAGTGTGCGTCCTCTCCAAAATGGCAGTGGTAGAAACAAAGCGTGTCTTTCCAGTGCTTCTTGGCCCCTGCTGCAGCCACCATCGATGGCTCCTCACCTCCGCTGGCCGCCTCGCTGGGGTCCGACGCTGCTGCATTCACTGTGAGGGCTCAGGTAGTGAGGATAATCCAATCTGCCTCCTGGGCTAGCGCCCGGTTGTTGCGCACGGCCAGCAGCGGCGAATTGGCAAGGACCACTCTGGCCGCCATCAGGAGGTTCCGGAGGAAAAGGTGGGCAAATAGAAAATGCCCATTATCTGTGCCCATCAACGCCAACATCTTCTCCATCAATTCGACCGCCGACCCGTCTCCTAACTTGGAGCGCGTCAGGAGCCTCTCCGCTCTCTCACAGTCCGAGAGCGTGTAGCGCCGGGTCAGCATGGTTTTGACAGCGCCGTATTTGTCATGGGCTGGGGGCAGTTGGAGCAGGCTCGCCACCTGCTGAGTTGTGCGTGCATCCAGCGCTGCGACCACGTAGTAGTATCTGGTGTCATCTGCCGTTATTCCCCGGAGTGCGAACTGGGCCTTGGTGTGAAGGAACCAAGACTTCGTCTTGTAGCCAAAAGTCTGGGAGTTTGACCGAAACGGCGCACGCGTTGCTGGTACCCGTCCGGGTCATCTCCAGGGTGTTCGCCTCGCGTTCCATTGTGTGTCAGAGGTCACCAGTGTGGAGAGAGAAATAATCGGCAGAGAGGTCCATATCATATCAGGTTTTATTCACTCTCTCTCGCTACATTTCTCTAGACACACAAGCAGCAAAAGAGTAACAGATCTCATGCAGCTCTGCTCTTAAATCAAACCACTTGGTCAGCCTTCTCTGTGTGCTGCCTTAACATCAAAGCCTTTCTAATTCCCATTCTCTTTGTCACTGTTCACATCAACACACCACCCCCACATCCACACACAAACCCCCCATGACAATTCCCTTTTGTCTTAAGTCTGAGTGTGAATATACTGAGAGGGATTCCCACAAAATAAATATAAACTGACCCTACTGTACCTGACACAGCCGTCACACAGTCTCCTCCACGGGTCCGTTTCCTGTCCTGCCCCAGTTCACATCACAACCCGGTGAAGAAATGCCGTGGCGGTGGCGACTTCTCATATCGAGCCCTGATCACCTGTTGTCCGAGCGGTGAGTAGCCCCTATCAGCTCCTACCTCTGTGGTTAAACATGAGTATTTTTTGAGCAAGAAGCTCGCATTTAATGTCCACATTAAATGCATTTAAAGTTTTCTTATGCAAAGAGAAAAAGTGACTGTGATTTGTTGCAGTAAAGTGCAGCTTCTTCTAAGTGGTGAACTTTCATTTATCTGTGCTTTCTGTTTTATTTTATCTCATTCATTTACATGCTGTTGTGATATGCAACTATTTCATGGAAGTAAATTTTCTAAACATGCATTTTTAATGGGCTGGTCCAGGGGTGTCAAACATATGGCTCATGGGCCAAAAACAGCTTACCAGGGCGTCCAAAATTTTCTCTGTGAATTCACAGCTTTATTTCTAGTAAATTTCTGACTTTCTACAGATTACAATAGTTTATGTAAATCTGAGACATTTTTTCTCTGTAAGATGAGTCTTTTTTTCTCATCAGTTTTCTTTTTCTTCTTTTTTCTGAGGAGAACAAGGGTCCCTTGATCTTGTTATGTGCGCAAGATGATTTAAGTATGCATTTAAAAGTAACGTGAAAGTTACTTTCAAAGTATTTAGTTGCTTTAATCACACAGTAACTCAAAAGTAACTTTGTTACTTTTGAAAAGAAGTAACTAGTAACTAACTAGTTACTATTTTTTAGTAACTTGCCCAACACTGATGTGATTTTTTTCATATAATAACATTTTTTCTTTAACTTTCAAACTTTTTAATGTAATTAAAAAAAAAATCTTTTTCCATAAAAATTGTGGCTTTTGCTTATAAATTTTCATATTAACATATAGGTTTATGTAGTCTGTTTTTTTTTTCTTGGAAATTTAGAACATTGAAAATCTTTGTAATGAGAAATTTAGTTTTTAAATTAGGCCTACATGAGAAAAGAGATGGAGTCAGAGAAGTGTGAACTGTCAAATGGCAGTTAAATATTTAGAAGTTGCTCTGAGAGTCAGACCACTAACCTGAGGTGTTGGGAATCTCATGGTCTCTGCTCCAAAAGAGCACACTCCTTCGCTGCTCCCTCTATCCTCACCTGCACCTTCTGACTATTTTTCATTCGGAGAAAAAGCCTCTAACATACACTGCTCAAAAAAATAAAGGGAACACTTTGAAAACACATCAGATTTTAATGGGAAAAAATAAACTGGATATCGAAATTGTGGCAGACTAGTCCAGCTTACTCAGAACAAAGGAACACTTTTTAATCTGAATAAGCTGGACTAGCCTGCCACAATTTCGATATCCAGCTTATTTTTTCCCATTAAAATCTGATGTGTTTTCAAAGTACTTCTGCAGTCCTGCGCCCTTTTGAATCCACCTGACAGAGATGATCACATTATAATGATATTCATGTTAATTTTCCTTCCAACTGGAGCACCGGCCCATGAGTGAAGTGACCCATCAGGAATCCTCCTGACTCTCCTTATGGGCCACTCCAGGCCTGCCTTTGACCTTTTGACCCCAAAACCTGTAGTCAGACGTTATGGTCTCAGAGCGAACCTGTGTACCAAGTTTGGTGACCCTAACTTTACTCGTTGTACAGTAAGAAGGCATTGGAAATTTTAACCTTGACCTTTGACTTTTTGACCCCAAACCCATAGTTAGAGGTCAGGATCCCAAGGTGAACCTGTATACCAGGTTTGGTGGCCCTAGCTTTACTTGTTTTATAGTAATAGTAAATGTAATATTTACCATAGTGCAGCTGCAATGTTAACTTTGACCTTTGAACTCTTGACCCCAAACCCGTAGTTAGGTCAGGGTGTAAGTTGTCCAAGATGTACATTAGATACAACTATTGTATCAATTTGAAAAGCCTACATCATTTCTTTCAGTAGTTACTTTGTTTAGAAGATTTAGGGGAAATCTGACCACTGACATTTGACATGATGGTCATCTGATGAGAACCAAATTGCAATATGTGCATCATAAGAGTATATCAAACCATGGTACCAAGTTTCAAAACAATCGGAACAAAACTGTAAGAGGAGTTGATTTCACAAAAGTGGGATAGAGAGACGGACTGACTGACCCATAACATAATCCCCCTTCGTCCAAAGGGGTCAAAGAGCCCTTTGGGCTTTGTCCGGTGGTGGATAAAATTTACTAGAAAAACGCTGCATATTTGTGAAAAAAAAGTTCAAATCTACAAGAAAAAGTAGAAACCTTTGAGGAAAAATTTCCAAATTTAAATTTTCAAACACTGGGAAGAAAAAATGTCAAAATTTCAAGAAAAAAAAGATTTGAGAAAAGAAGCAAATTTACAATGAAAAAAAATGTTAAATGCATCCCCCCCCCCTCCACACACACACACCCAATTTGGGGACCCTAGTGGTTGAGGTGGCATGTATGTACTCTACAGTCAAAAACAGCCCTGACCCACCGACTGACTGGCAGACTGACTGCAGGTCACAGTGAAACAGGCCTGACAGAAAAACATGGACGCCAGAGCAGGCCCCTCCTTCACCAACTCCCACGAGCTGCTGCGGGGACAGAGAGGAACGTGAGATGTTCACGCTGAGGGATCCAACGGCACCAAGCAGCAAAATTCTCCCCGTCCACCACCAGATAAACACACACACACACACACTCTCAAACCTAAATAAATAGCTTTATACTCAGCAGCCGCCAAAGTGGGTCAGACATCAAAGTAGCCACTAGAAAAGCTGCTGGAGCTGCACACACACACACACACACACACACACGCTAGCTTACACCAAATTGCTACTTGAACTGTCTACACACACATCGCCACACACACAAACACACACACTTGTGTTACTCCAAATTGCTACACTCTCCTCTCCCCCACTCGCTCTTCCTCTCCTCCTTTTCTCTTCACGCGCGCCCAGCCTCTTGCGTTTTTTTTTTAAAATTGCGGCGAGTGGATGCCGGGGCCAACCAAATAGCAGCAATCAGAGTCTGTCTGAGTGCTGAGGGACAAAGGGCTGCCGCCACTTTAGATAGATGCACAAACTCTTGACACACACCTTCAGTGACAAGGACGCCATCGGGTTTTTTTTTTCCTGAGAGCGGGGCAAAGCGGAGGAGGAGGTCAAAGTCTGTGAAAACTCTAATCCTCTAATGATGGGAAATACAGAAACATTGTTGATCTTAAAGAGTGTTTTCCTGACCCTTAATTCCACCTTCACTCGGTGGTGGTATGCGGTCGCTGGAAAAACATGCCTAACCTGTTTGGTCCGGAAGCTTTTCGGTTCGGACCAAAATTATTTGTCCTCAGAACCATGGTCTGGACCAAAGCACTGAGATTTGAGGCGGTCTCAGTCTGGATCAGACTGAACCTTGGTTTGGTTTAAAGTGTAAAAGCAATTTTCAGAACGATTCAGACTTTCGGACCAAGCGCAGGAAGTTAAGGCAGCCGATAAGAGGGAAAATGAACCGCAGTAGCACTCAGAGAGAAGAAATATGGCTGTTATAACTTATATACCCGCCAAACAGGGGTGGAGATCATTGAAATCTCCTTGTTCGCTCAACAGTCTCAATTATCTTTTAATGAATGCCCTTTTTTTCCACCCTGAAGCTAGAGATGGCTGAGAGATCACTGAAGGATCGCTGAGCGTTTGACAAAAGCCAAATAGAGTCCATTGAAAGATCACTGAGTGATCATTGGGAGATCGACAAGATTGTTGAGCGTTCCTTGAGAGTTCACTGAGAGTTCGTTCAGAGATTGCCTTCCTTTTAAATACCATTTAACTGCAATATGTATATATATATATATATATATACTGTATATATATATATATATATATATATATATATATATATATATATATATATATATATATATATATATATATATATACAGTATATAGTACATATGGAAAGTATTCACAGCGCTTCATTTTTTCCCTCATTTTGTTATGTTACAGCCTTATTCCAAAATGGATTAAATTCATTTTTTTCCTCAAAATTCTACACACAATACCCCATAAAGACAATGTGAAAAAAAAAAACTTTTTTTGAGATTTTTGCAAATTTATTAAAAATAAAAAACTAAGAAGTCACACATACATAAGTATTCACAGCCTTTGCTCAATACTTTGTTGATACACCTTTGGCAGCAATTACAGCCTCAAGTCTTTGTTGCCACAAGCTTGGCACACCTATCTTTGGCCAGTTTGGCCCATTCCTCTTTGCAGCACCTTTGAAGCTCTATCAAGTTGGATGGGAAGCATCAGTGCACAGCTATTTTCAGATCTCTCCAGAGATGTTCAATTGGATTTAAGTCTGGGCTCTGGCTGGGTCACTTAAGAACATTCACAGGGTTGTCCTGAAGCCACTCCTTCAATATCTTGGCTGTGTGCTTAGGGTCGTTGTCCTGCTGAAAGATGAACCGTCGCTCCAGTCTGAGGTCAAGAGCGCTCTGGAGCAGGTTTTCATTCAGGATGTCTCTCTACATTGCTGCATTCATCTTTCCCTCTATCCTGACTAGTTTCCCAGTTCCTGCTGCTGAAAAACATCCCCACAGCATGATGCTGCCACCACCATGCTTCACTGTAGGGATGGTATTGGCCTGGTGACAAGCGGTGTCTGGTTTCCTGCAAACATGATGCCTGGCATTCAAGCCAAAGAGTTCAAGCTTTGTCTCAGCAGACCAGAAAATTTTGTTTCTCATGGTCTGAGGGTCCTTCAGGTGCCTTCTGGCAAACTCCAGGTGGGCTGCCATGTGCCTTTTACTAAGGACTGGCTTCCGTCTGGTCACTCTGCCATACAGTCCTGATTGGTGGATTGCCGCAGAGATGGTTGTCCTTCTGGAAGGTTCTCCTCTCTTCACAGAGGAACACTAGAGCTCTGACAGAGTGACCATCGGGTTCTTGGTCACCTCCCTGACTAAGACCCTTCTCCCCTGACCTCTCAGTTTTGATGGTCAGCCAGCTCTAGTAAGAGTCCTGGTGATTCAGAACTTCTTCCATTTTTGGATAATGGAGGCCACTGTGCTCATTGGGACCTTCAAAGCAGCAGAAATTTTTCTGTACCCTTCCCCAGATTTGTACCTCGAGACAATCCTTTGACTCCATGCTTGGTTTGTGCGCTGACATGCACTGTCAACTGTGGGACCTTATATAGACAGGTGTGTGCCTTTCCAAATCATGTCCAATCAACTGAATTTATCACAGGTGGACTCCAATTAAGGTGCAGAAACATCTCAAGGATGATCAGTGGAAACAGGATGCACCTGAGCTCAGTTTTGAGCTTCATGGCAAAGGCTGTGAATACTTATGTACATATGATTTCGTAGTTTATTGTCAACAAATGTGCAAAAATCTCAAAAAAAACTTTTTTCACGTCATTATGGGGTATTGTGTGTAGAATATTAAGGAAAAAATGAATTTAATCCATTTTGGAATAAGGCTGTAACATAAAATGTGGAAAACACACACACACACACACACACACACACACACACACACACACACACACACACACACACACACAGAGTGGATATCAAGTCTACAACACCCCTGTTCAAATGCCAGGTTTTTGTGATGTAAAAAATGGGACCATCATTTCAAAACTTTTTCCACCATTAATGTGACCTATAACCTGTACAATCCAATTGAAAAACAAACTGAAATCTTTTAAGGGAAAAAATAAAAAACTTAATTAACCTGTTTGCATAAGTATGCACACCCTTAAACTAATACTTTGTTGCAGCACCTTTGGCTTTTATTACAGCACTCAGTCTTTTTGGGTAGGAGTCTATCAGCGTGGCACATCTTGATGTGGCAATATTTGCCACTCTTCTTTGCAAAAATGCTCCAAATCTGTCAGATTGCGAGGGCATCTCCCGTGCACAGCCCTCTTCAGATTACCCCACAGATGTTAGATTGGATTCTGGGCTGGACTCTGGCCGGGCAATTCCAAAACCTTAATCTTCTTGTGAAGCCATTCTTTTGTTGATTTGGATGCGTGCTTTGGCCCATTGTCGTGCTGCAAGATGAAGTTCCTCTTCATCTTCGGCTTTCTAGCAGAAGCCTGAAGGTTTTGTGCCAACACTGACTGGTATTTGGAACTGTTCATAATTCCCTCCACCTTGACTAAGGCCCCAGTTCCAGCTGAAGAAAAACAGCCCTAAAAGCATGATGCTTCACTGTAGGTATGGCATTCTTTTGGTGATGAGCAGTGTTGTGTTTGCGCCAAATATACCTTTTGGAATTATGGCCAAAAAGTTCAACCTTGGTTTCATCGGACCGTAACACATTTTTCCAAATGCATTTGGAAGATTTTAAATGTGTTTTTGTGAAATGTAGCTGGGCTTGGATATTTTTCTTCATAAAATAAGGCTTCCGTCTTGCCACCCTAGACGGGAGATTGTTGTTACATGTACTAAACAGCCAGTAGTTGCCAGAAATTCCTGCAGCTCCTCCAATATTGCTGTCAGCCTCTTGGGAGCCTCCCTGACCAGTTGTCTTCCCGTCTTTTCATCAATTTTGGAGGGATGTCCAGTTCTTGGTAATGTCACTGTCGTGCCATATTTTCTCCACTTGATGATGACTGTCTTCATTGCGTTCCATGGTATATTTAATGCCTTGGAAATTCTTTTTTACCCTTCTCCTGACTGATACCTTTGAACAATGGATCCCTCTGATGTTCTGGAAGCTCTCTGCTGACCATGGCTTGTGCTGTAAGATGTGACTACAAAAATGTCAGGAAAAGCCTACTAGAACAGCTGAACTTTATTTGGGGTTAATCAGAGGCACTTTAAATGGTGGCAGGTGTGTGCTGACTCCTATTTAACATGAGTTTGAATGTGATTGATTAATTCTGATTTTAATTTTGATCTCTCAATGGTCACTCAACGATCAGTCTGTGTAAAGGGGCCCTGACCATATATTAACGTCAAGGATGCAACAGAGTTTTGGAAATAAAAAAAAAAAAATGGAACAGCAATGCCACCTGAAAATCATCACAGCTGATGAGGACAAAGCTTTTTAATGAAGACCTGGATAATATTCTAGCCTCACTAAACTAGTTCAATGACTAATATGATGGAGTCTGAACCAATTTTAACTTAAGTATGGCTACTGATGTGTCCAGAGGTGCAGAAAACACCTTGGAAGGTATTCTGTCACAAAGGCATGTAACGTCTACACACAAACTGACAGCTAATATGTAGGATTCAGAGGAAGTCGAACACAGAAGTAGAGTTGAACTGTTTTACAGCGTCCTTTCTTCTCTTTCCGTTCCTTTCCTCTTTTTCCTTTTTTCTTGTAAAACAAAGCATTATACAAAGCATAATGCTTTGGTTACAAACTCTTCAAAATGAATTCACAACACTTTATATTGGCTGTACATATGCTGTGACAATAACCCACATTCAAGTTAGCTTAGCATTTTAACCTTAGCAAATAAAATGATCACCAAATAGTTTGGTTTTAACTCTAAACATATGAATTCCAGCTTATTTATATGCAAACATGCACAAAACATGAAAGAAGTGAAAAAACTTACTAGCAAAGGCTCTCCAAGGCACACACGAAAAAGGAAAATAGGAAAGAATCTGTCTGGCTTACGGCATGGAACACCGCTCCTTTTTAACTGACTTCTAACATTTAAGTTTCACTTTCGCTTTACATCTGCTCTTGTCTTTACAACAAACCACCACAAGGTGGCCACAGAATGTGTACTATGACACTCCCTGCCTGGTATCAATTAGATACCACTGTATAACTAACAGAAATAAAATGGAATGTTCACAAACAAGATTGCAAAATATTACTCCTTGGTTGACATAAGAAGAACTGTTTCTGACACAGGTCTCTGGAATGTCTTGACTGTCCCATGCCTTATGACCCTAAGCTCTACTTTTCTGACTCTTCCATCACTGCAACCATATGCCTTGGTGCCATGGGCCATTCATGGCACTTGGCTTGAGAGTCTTTTAACTCTTTAACATCTTTTGTTTTATGGACATAGAAAGCACCCTCACTGTCTATGTCGCAGTTCTGTGCCTGTCATGTGATGTAATAAAAATCCCCAGTTATACTAAGTATTCCACTTCACAAAGTGGCAGACACGAATAACTTACTGCTCTTACCTTGGAGAACCAATGGCCCCCAAATACCGCCCCCCCCCAAACGGCACTTCTGGACACCAGAGAAGAAGAGTTTGTAAACGAATCTTGACTTTCGCCATCGCAACACAGAGGAAGCATTTGTTCCCAAATTTGACAACTATGATTCCAAAAAGAGATTATTTAGCTTATGAAGGTAAATATCTACATTTTTTTTTTTTTTTATAACAGAGGGTGGCCGAAGCTGGTTGATTTGCACTTGCCATCGACCCCCAGCACCATGTGACTGGACAGAACAATTGCACCGGTTCCCGGTCATCATATGAGATAAATTGCGGCAGAATAAAAACAAAATTGCGTTGGAATAATCATAACAGTTTATGGATGTGGGAGAGAAAGTGAAAATGACAGGGAGAAGACAAAATAACGACCAGGATGGACGAAAATGGATGAAGCGAGCCACCTGGCCAGCAGTAAGTGACGAATTTCTTTGTTTGTTTACATTGTAACTGATTTTCTGGTTCATATACTTTAAAGATAAGATAACAAAATGTCCAAAACAACAAACAGTGACAAAAACCCCCCAAGCCATCCTTTGTGTAAATATGTCCAAAGTCCACTTTTGACTGAAAGTTATGTAATTTGATATGCTGCTGTGGCATTATGCAAATTAGATGCATAAATTTACTCCTATCTCAAACTTTGGATCATATTCTACATCTTTCTAATTGGTAGTAAGCCATTATCTCTTACCACTTTCAAGTTATAGCTTTGGAAATCTCTGACATCTGAACTGAATATTTTCTTGAAAAAAAATTTTGACCACCATCGGCAGTGGAGGAAATGACGCAATGGAGCACCACAGGCAGTCATTGGGTTAAGAGGACGACATCACCCTCCTTCAGGTTTGGCCATTCTTCTTGCCGTTTGCTGCAGCTCTGAAACGTAGCCAGGTATTCACGTCTCCATCTGCTCCAGAAAAGTGTCAGCCAGATGCTGCACCTCACCATTGTTGTTTGTGGAGATCTGATTCCTTGAAATCACCTGGAGGAGGATGAAGAGTACAGACTTTTTGAGTGAGAATCATGGCTGGTGTCAGTAAGAAGGGTGATTCTGGGTCTGTTGAAACAGGAGTAAGAGGCCTTAAATTGATGATTCCTGTGACCTCTGCCATCAAGGTAGACAACACATCATGTGTCAAGTGAGAGAGACTGGTCTGTTGCAGCATGGAGTCTAGTATGTGTCTGGAGGCACCTATCATCCGCTCCCAGGCCCATCCCATGTGGGGTGCATGAAATGGGTTGAAGATCCATGAACAGCCCTCTTTGCTGAGGTACTTCCTTTCTCTGGGTTCATGGGGTTCTGTCAGTAGGATTTCCAGCTCTTTACAGGCCCCTACAAAATTAGGCCCATAATCTGAATGGATCTGCTTGGCAGGTCTTCATAGAGCAAAACATCTTCTTAGGGCATTCATGAAGGTGGATGAATCCATGGAGTCAATCAGCTTGATATGTATGGCTCAAGAAGTCAAACAGGTGAAGAGAATGGCCCATCTCTTGCTTTGTGCCTCGCCTCCCTGTACACATCTTGCAACAACTGTCTAAGAGCCAAACACATCCAGCCTGACATATATGAAAGGTGGTTCAGTGCTCAGGTGATCAGTGGATAAGTCCGCCATCTTTTGTTTGGTTACCTTTCCATGAAGCTTGTTGCGTATCATATACTTATGAACGATGCCGTTGATTCATTTCCTTATACCCACAATCCAATATCCAGCAGTGCAAACAGCAGCTTCGGTCAACACACGACCCTGATGCTTGACTTTTTTATGATAGTGTTCCACGAGCAGTTTTGCAACATGGTTGCAACCTAGAATGATGACAGGGAGCTTTTCCTCGTAGCCTAAAGCAGTGTGCTTCAGTCAACCTCCAGGTCCTTAGAAGGCAACCATCGTCCAGGTAAGGGTTCAGTTTTTTAGAACACTGGTCCTTAGAATGTCTCTTCCATTGATGATGCAGGCCAGCTCTACTTTGTAAGCTTCCTTCTGCACACTCTTGATTATGACTGCTTCAGCTTGTGACAGTTCCTCCACTGTGCGTGGGTTTGTGCAGTGGTGCCATGACCTACACATTCTGTTTCGACCGTCTGTTGCCTTATGAGACTGGATGATGTGTACAAGGCAAGCTACAGCTCCCACCAGCAACCTCCATAAAGAAAATTGTTCAAAGCATTGGGATCCTAGATAGAAGCTCTTGGTTGATAGAGTTGTGGTGAGACAACAAACCTCCACATCTTTATTTGGTTCAATGAGATCAAACTCCTCGTCTTCCAGAGATGGCTTGTGTTGACCTTGTGATAAGAAAACAGGTCTCGTGAACCAGGTGGTGCTGCTCAACAGGGCTGCTGGTACGGCACGAGTGACATGGTCTGCTGGGTTAAGACTTGTAGAGACATAATGCTATTGTGATGGGCTTGATGGGCTCCTAATGTGCTGCACTCTGTTGCTGACACATACATAGAAGCGCCTTTTCTGGTTGTGGATACATCCCAAGACAACACTACTATCCCTGTAGAACTCCACGGCATCAGGGATGAAGTCCAGTTCACCAGTTGCAATCTCTACTATCTCTATAGCTAGAGCAGCAGCCCCCAGTTCCAGTCTGGGGATAGTATGAACTGCTTGTGGAGCTAGTTTTGCTTTTCCAAGAATGACTCCAGTATGACATGCTCCTTCACTATCGATGATGCATAGATATACCACTGCTGCAATGGCTTTAACAGAAGCATCTGAGAAAATTTGAAGCCCTTTCTCTGAGCAGTAGAAAGAGTGGTAGTGGCATATAGTCTTGGGATCTCCAGCTGCTCGAGATCATACAGTGATTTCCTCCAGGTGTTCCATTGCTCTTCCTTGTTCTTGGGAAGGAGGGAATCCTAGTCAAGAACCTTACTTGTTAATTGTCTTTGCAAGAACTTCCCCTGAATGGTGATGGGTGCAACAAACCTGAGTGGGTCAAAGAGACTGTTCACTGTAGCAAGTATCCCTCTCTGTGTAAAAGGCTTCTCAGTGAAGCTACACAAAAGGTAAATACATCCCTCTTCAGATCTCAGCTAAGTCCAAGACTACGTTGGATAGGAGTTGGGCCAACATCCAGGTTAAGGTCCTTAAGTCCTTTAGCAGGATCTTCGATGGGGAATGCCTCCATTACTGCTTTGCTGTGAGAGGCAAACTTGTGTAGTCTCAAATTTCAGGTGGTGAGCATCTCCTGTGTCCGTGCTAACAAATCAATAGTTCCAGCAGCTGTGGGCATTGATAGAAGTCCGTCATCAATGTAAAACCATCTTTCCATGAAGCGCTTGGCATCTGAACCAATACCATAGGCAGCTGCATGATGGAGACCATAAATGGCCACAGCAGGAGATGGGCTTGTTTTCAAACACGTGCACTTTCATACAACATTAAATGATCTCCTTGCTAGGGACGTTATCTTTAAACCAAAGAAAACAAAGGAACTCTTTGCTGTCCTCCCTCACAATGAAACTTTGGACTGTGGTTACAGCCACTAGTTCCCGTCTAAACCACAGCACAACCCCAGTAGAATATTGCTTAAGTCAGGACCAGAAAGAAGAACATCGTTCAGAGACATGCCTTGCTTTTGTGCACTGGAGTCAAAGACAACTCTAATATCACCCAGCTTTTGTGGATGGTATAGCCCGATGATAGGCAAATACCAACACTCTTGACCTTCTTGCAGTGGAGGGGCCACCTCAGCATGGTCACGACCAAGAATGTTCTTCATGAAGGTTACAAAGTGAGTCTTCATCTCATGCTTCTTCTCCAGTGTGCATAGAAGGGAAGTTAGTCATGTTAAAGCCTGATCTTTACTGTTGGGGAGTCACCAAAGTGGTGTTTTGAATGGGAGTGGTGCCACCCAATTGTTGCTGTCATCCATGACCATTTCTCTGTCCATGATTTCCAAGAATTGTCTGTCTTCAATTGATAGCCAAACTTTGTTATTATCCATTGATGTTTCAAAGATTTTGGTTCCTACAGCACAAGTGTCGAAGATGACGGAGCCAGATGCAAGAGAAACCTCAGGTTGTGGTCTGATGCTGAGCTTCTCCTTGACACACAACCAGTTGGGGCATGGAGGAAGGAGGGATGGACGTCCATTGTCAAGTACATGGGTGTGGTAAGTACTTACAGTTGCAGACTTATGCATTGATCCCAGGCAGACATCTCCTACCATGACCCAACCTTGATCGAGTCTCTGTGCATAGGGGGTGTTGTTGGGTCCATTCCGTTGCTCCTGTACCTTGTGGAGTTGTAGGATGTCATGACCCAGGAGAAGAAGAATCTGAGTGTCTGGGTCCAGTGAAGGAATGTGATGAGCAATGGGCTTGAGGTGAGCATGCCACTGTGCTGCCTCAGGGGCTGGTGTTTCAGCTCTGTCATCTGGCATGCTATTGCAGTCAATCACAATGGGCAGTTTCACCCTTGCTACTCCCTCTAAGGACTCCACGATGAAGCCCATAGCTCTTTTCCCTGTGGCCTCTGTAACTCCAGCACAGGTATGCAAGGTGTATGCTGAGCTTTCTCCCTTGACATTCAACAGGTTGAAGAACTTAGTTCTAGCAAGTGAACGATTGCTGTGGTCATCTACGATCACATAGAGCTTGATCACTTTCTCTAGGTGGCCAGCTGGGTAAACCTTGGCTAGGCAGATCTTGGAGCAAGATATTGAATTTCTGTCATCCCCACAAACTTCAGTGCACTGATAAGTAACAGCAGGTTGGGTGCATTGGTTTCTCCCTCCCTGCCATGCTCAGTTGAGGATAAAGGGGGTGGTCCTCGAAGAAAAGCTGCAATGTAAGCATCACTGTCACATTCCTTACATTTGATAGCTGCCTTGCAGTTTTTCGCCAGATGAGTGATCGCAGTGCAACATCTGAAGCATACACCCTTTTCTTTTAAGAAGGTCTTATGCTCCTCTAAGGTTTTGCTCCTGAAATCTCTACAGCGCCTGAGAGGTTGTGGTTTGTTATGAAGTTGGCATGTCTTGTTGACATCTTCCAACTCACTAAACTGCTTGTCCCACTTGCAGTATCTGGCAAGACCTCTGTCTTGTGGGTGTAAACTGAGCTCTTTGGTTGTCTCTTGACAAGCTGTTCCAGTTTTGGTGAACTTTGGTTCCCTGATGAAAGAGCAAAACTTGGGGCATTGCGTATCCATGCATGTCTGCAGACAAAGTCACAGAAAAATATAAAAGGAGGATAAGCAACATGATGTTCAACGTTGTATTGGAACCTTGAGCCATCCACTTTTCTTGAAGACTATAAGGTAACTTGTCAGTGTTGGGAGCTACACCACGGACTGTGTCAAGGTAGGTTAGTCCGGATAAATAACCTCCATATTTGGCAGACTCAACCTCCTGAAGGAGATCTCCAAGCTGTCCAAGTTTTATTGCATCCTTGTTTCCAATCTTTTTAAAGTTGTCAGTTCTATCAAAGAGAGACTTTTCAATAACCTCTGAAGCTCCACAGCAGCCTTCAAGGTGCTCCCAAGCCTTCTGCAGGCCTGTAGTTGGATTACCTACGTGTGTGGCTCAAATCCTGCTGACATGATGCCCAGACTGTTCTCCCAACCGTTTCAGCAGAAGGTCTAGCTGCTCATTAGCTGATAGTTGCAGTCCTTCTATGGCATTTGCAAAGGATGACTTCCATGCCCAATAGTTCTCAGCCCGATCATCAAACTTAGTGAGTCCTGATGTAATGAGATCACAGCATGCTAAGTACCTAGCAACATCATTCATGTTGATGACATTGTTTGGCAGTGGTTGTGTTGCACGCCTAATAGGTGACGGAGTCAATGGCAGTGCTGCAGCATTGAGAGGGATCATTGGTGTTGACTTCTGAGCCAGCTGTGTTGTATTCTCAAACCTTTCCAGAAGATCTTTACCATTTCGGGCTGTAAGGCAGTGCTGCCTTAGCAAACAAAATGATCACCAAATAGTTTGGTTTTTACTCTAAACATATGAATTCCAGCTTATTTATATGCAAACATGCACAAAACATGAAAGAAGTGACAAAACATACAAGCAAAGGCTCTCCAAGGCACACATGAAAAAAGGAAAACAAGAGAAAATCTTTCTGGCTGACTGCATGGAACACTGTTCCTTTTTAACCGACTTCTAACATTTAAGTTTCACTTTACATCTAATGGTGTTTTTTAAAAAAACAAACAAACAAACAAACAAACAAACACCACAAAGTGGCCACAGCATGTGTACCATGACAGAGGGTGAGTAGCATGTTTGCTAACAACACAAACATCATCATCACAGCAAGACAAATTTGTCATGTAAAAACAGTTTAGCTCACTTTGATAAGGAGCAGTGGATCAAAATGTAGACAATGTAACAAAAATATGAACCTTGGTGTGGACTTTCAGGTGTGAAAATGCCCCAATTTATATTTAACTTATTAATTCCTTTAGCTAGGGCTGGGTGATTAACTGAAATAAAACCGAAATCCATCTTCAGCACATAAAACCAATGTTGGCACATATAACAGTGGAGGTAATAGAACAGGCGAGATGTGATGAGCTGGAAAGGCACAAGGTTTTGTTTCCTCCAACATAATGAGACACACTTTGTAGTTCAGTGAGCTACTGTGCTGCTGAGACATGTGTCACAAGCTCTTTTATCCAGTGATACAGACAGAGAGAATGCATGGCACATTAGCATAGCTATTGTCATCTAATACACATCGGTCAATACACGATTAGCATGACATTGGTTGGCTCGAGGACGCATGCATACAGTCCCGTCTGACTGCCTCCTGTGGCTCTCTGTCCATCTGTGAATTGTCCTCTGTATGTAAATTGTCCTCTGCTTCCTCCAGACCTGCTGAGTGTGAGAAGTATCCGTGCAGAGTGTGGTGGGTCACCACAGGGCTCCCCCCGAACACTCAGAAAGGGGCTGTGACCCCCAGGGTCGTTTGAGCTCTGTCCGTGGGGGGCGGGGGAGGGGTGGAAAAGACAGTTTGCTCCGCTCCGAGCTCCAGCATGTTAAACGGCTGTGGGAGTGAGGTGCGAGAAGAGTGGTGTGGGGGGGGGGGGGTGAGTGCCGGGACATCAAAAGTGTCTGGGCCACACAAAAATTGCGTGTGGATCTGCCATGGTGAGGGACTTTCCCGGTAAACCAGGGGCGGTGATCTGCAGCGGCTGTGAAAAAAAAAAATTAAGTATCTGACTCCTCTCGCGGCTCGGTCCTGCGAGGATGTGGGGAAGGCGAACGGCCAAATTCCCCAAGATGCGTAGCGGCTGTGAAACAACTGCAGCTGTGTGAGGGACTTGGCGGTTTGGCTTTAGGTGTGGACGCAGCCCTAAAGCCATCGGGGACAGCAATCGGCTAAATTCCCGTCATGCACCGTGGCCGAGAAACCCATACAAAGTCCTGTGTGCGGGCTGCATGTCTGCTTCAGGTGCATGAACCAGGGTCAGGGAGTTTGGTGGAAATCAACACAGATGGCGCCGATGATCTTCCCCGTTCAGGCTGCTTCCTTCGGTTCGCTCGTGCCGCCGTCCATGGTGCGTGTCGGTCCCAGTGCTGCCCACTCCGGAGAGCGCGCTCCGGTGTGGATGAAGAGGATGCAGGCGTTCTCTGGTCCTCTGGAATCCACAGCGCGGTGAGAGGGAGTAGACGGTCATTCTCTCTCGTCAGGTCACCAGTGTGGAGAAAATGGCATAGTCGAGCGACGCACCATGCACGTCCAGGGTCACCAATGTGGAGGTAATAGAACAGGCGAGATGCGAGAAGCTGGAAGGGTACAAGGTTTTATTTCCTCCAACATAATGAGACACACTTTGTAGCTCAGTGAGCTACTGTGCTGCTGAGACATGTGTCACAAGCTCTTTTATCCAGTGATACAGACAGAGAGAATGCATGGCACATTAGCATAGCTATTGTCATCTAATACACATCAGTTAATACACATGATTAGCATGACATTGGTTGGCTCGAGGACGCATGCATACAGTCCCATCTGACTGCCTCCTGTGGCTCTCTGTCCGTCTGTGAATTGTCCTCTGTATGTAAATTGTCCTCTGCTTCCTCCAGACCTGCTGAGTGTGAGAAGTGTCCATGCAGAGTGTGGTAGGTCACCACAAAACCAACATTTTTTTTTTCAGTTCTTCCTTTCTTCCTGTTCTGTGTGTGTGTATATGAGAGCTTTCATGTGCCACCCCTTTAAGACGTTTCCTGTGATCATGTAACAGGCGGTTCTGTGTTCACCTGCTATAACAGAACTATAAATTTCAACGTTTGTGAAGTCAACAAGTCATAACTGAAAAATACCCTCACTCAGCACTAAACAGCACCCAAACAAACTTCTTTAGCACCAACCATACAGTTTATTAATAGTGATAATGAAACCAACTAAAAGAAATATAAAACCTCTTGACTGTCCAGTTTCTTGAAAACACATACACAAAAAACAACAACAACAAAAATGTATATAGTCACAGCAGTTCCAATCTTATTTCAGTCTATGCAAAAATAATGGCAGTTCCCTTCAAGTGAAACTTAACTTTAGTCCTGTCTTGACTTAACCATACCACAGAGATGAAAGAACGACTTCACCTGCTTTATGGTGGGAGGTCTCTGGCTTTACAGGGTCTCCAATTCACGCTTCTGCGCGACAGCCCAGTGAAATGGCAGGTAATGTACATTTCCCGCTGCTTGCTCAGCAGAAGCCTCTCAGAATGGCGGCCGATGTCTGTCTCCCACTGCTCACTCAGCCAAATCCCCTCTGTCCCACTCTTGTTGCTCCTGTTGGCCACACAGCTCCCCTTGCTCGGTCATTCAGCTCCACAGGCAGTTGATGTCTCCCTCACCCGTCTGGAGTGCTCATGCCAGTCACCTCTCCCTCTTCGGTCCTCTCCCTCTCAGTAGCCACAGCCCTCGGAATCAGATTCTTACCGGTCCTCTTGCTGTCTCAGGCCCCATTGCGTGTGCCTCTCTGTACCAGTCTGCACAGCTGCCTCTCCGGTGCTTGCAAACGTGTGCTGTCTGGCTACCTCGTGGACCCGAGCCAAGGATAAACACAGAGATCACTTGCAGTAGCCACCTCAGACCCGCCTCTGGTCAGCCTCTCACCCTTCTCTCTGTACTTGTGCTTTTTGTATCCCTTCTTTTTCACACTAAACTGGAAAGCAAACACATACTCACACTTCCCCACACTGCTGGTTGCATTCAGGAGCCAGCTCGGAAAATACAGAACTTCACGATACCGCTGGGAATTTGTAACAAAACACACCAGAGACCTTACATTGTGACTTCACTGTCACATTCCCCCCTCCCAAACCCTGTGATGCCAGAAACTCTCCAGACACCCTGGAAACAAACAAAAAACATCAGCAGGTGATACAAAAGGGTAATACATTTTAGTTTTCAACATAAAAGCAGACACAAATTCTTTTTGAAAAGTACAACTGGGATTCAGAAAGTACACAACATTTACAATTACAACACAGTCATTTTTGTACCTATGTGGTAGTTGACCCCTTGTACTCCTCTGCAGATGTCTGTGGATAACTACCTCCATTTCTGATCCTGAATCATCTGCCTCCCCCAACATATCATTCACATTTGAACCCCCACTGTATGTTTTCAGTGTTCTCTTCCAATGAGTGCTCAGAGGCTAACTCTGGACTTACACTCAAATGTCTCTGCGGTGTGGTCATGTCATGTGTTGCACAGCTGGGGATGTAAACCAAGCCTTCTACCTCAGCATCAGAAGCCTGTTCCTTAGGCTTATGCTTAGGTACTGTCCTGGCCCTTACAGGAATCTCAAAAGTACAATGCTTCATCTGGTCCCTATGAACCACCTTTGGAAAGACATTTTTGGCTAATGCACATCTTTTACACTGCCTGACCCAACACTGTACATCTGTGTTCATTGATGGCCAATAGTAGCTTCACCTCAACTGGGTGAGTGTTCTCCTGTCACTGAAGTGAGCCCTATGCTCATGTTCACTCACATACATCTGTCGCTGCAGCCAAGTCGGAACAACCAACTGAAAGAGTTTCTCACCATCCGTTGGGTCATTGATACATTGAAACAAGACCATTACACATAGTCAATCTATCCCACTGATCTACTAGCTTCATACAAGCTGAACTCAAGTTCAGTAGATGCCATTTGCTGGAGTGGTAATTCTTCATCAGAGTAACAACTACTGGGCCTATCACTGCATCAGTGGCTTGGAGTTGCTGAATCTCTTCCCAGGTCTGGATGCACAGACAACATGTGATGGCCTGCTGAGATGTCACCGGCACTGGAAGGCTCAAGTTACCACACTCTGTTGCTGGGTTATCACTACACCCCATTTTGCTGACATACAACTCACCATCCACTTCACCTCCAACTAGCTCTTTGGGCACAACCTTCACTGGTCTACTTAGTTGCGCTACATGTGTCCTTGGGCAGAGGGTTACTGGTTTTTGACTGGAATTAACCACCTCAACTGCACTTTCCTATCTGATGCATAGGCCAAGGTATCGGCAACTAAAAGTCCGGAAGGTAAGTTCAATTTGGCAGGGTGTTCCACCACTACCCGACACTTTGCCTTGGGGGGTATCCTACAATAGCCCTCAACGACTCTTTCACTGAGTGGGGGGAATTATGGCTGCCTGTTTCCCTGCCACTTTCACAAACCCAATGTCATGCGGTGGCCCTCGCGAGCCACCATAAGACGCCAAAAGTCACCGGTGAAGTTTGCATAGATGTTTATTAACAAAAGAACACACAAAACAATGAGCCACGATGGGCAAAAACATACAATACTACACGCAGATAATCACAAGGCAAAAACGAAGCACACTTACGGTCAAAACCCAAAGATTGTCAATAAGCCAGACCATGAAAGGCATAGCTGACGTCTGAGCCAAGAAACGCTCGCTCAACATCTGGCAAGGAATAATCGTCCACAAATTGTTGATGAGTTGTTGACAAATATTGACGAGACTGCCACAATATTCTGCTCCCAGAGCCCTCTTTAAATGGAGAGCTGCTGATGAGCTGAAATGCAGCACAGCTGACAGGCTTGACAGCAGGAAGCCCCTCTGAGCTCTGTCACAATAAAGGCTCAGGGAGCCAGAGGGTAAACACTGCTGTCAAACCTGGCAAAGATGATGCATGGCTTGCGCGCGGATGAGATCGGTGCGCGAACCATGACAGTACCTCCCCCCCAAGGGCGAGCTCCGAATGCCCAATGATACCCAAGCCCCCCCCCTTCCCCCCAGGGTGGGCGGATAGGGGAGCAGGCCCGGAGGGAGAGGACCAGCAACAGAGGAAAAAAAAAACCCACCATGACTTTGACTGGGAGCACAGTGATAAATACAGAGTAAAACTCCCCAGAAAAAAAACAAAACAAAAAACACAGTACTCCCTAATGCACAAACCAAAATCGAAACAGATACAAATGAGGCAATACAGAGGACGGTAACAAAAAATACAATACTCCATAAAGCACATTAACACACAGGGCAAGAGAAAAAAGCCAACCAGAAAAACACGTTGCGTCCCTCAAACAGAAGAGGGGGGGAAACTTACTAACAAAGCAAGAACACAGAGCAGAATTATCACCCCGAATGACCCTTAACCCACACAACTCACGAGAATGACGACAGGCAGAGTCCAAAAACAACGGAGACAGTTCTGGTGGTCTCCCTGCGTCCAATGGCCAACGGGTGATTACAGGAGACAGTACATATTAGGGTGGCCTACCCCAGTCCCAGGCCCGGAAAGTCAAATCCTCTGGCGGCCGAACCATGTCGCCCAGTTGCAAACACAGTATATCGGGTGGCCGACCCAGGGCGCCGAACCAGCGAAACAGTTCCTCTGGTGGCCAACTCTCATTCCTCAGCCAACGGAACCATGGAGAGACAACCTGCGGTGGCCTCCCTGGCAGGGGGAAGACGTGGGAGAGCCAGGCCTAACGTGGAGGCCCCTCAGTGGCCCGTGGCGATGATGAGCTGGGTTGGTGACTACAGCGAGGGGGATGATGACGACGACGAGCCCGCACAATGTCAGGTGGCGAAGGGTCTGCAGCTCCTCCACCGACCTTGACCCATACCTATACTGCACTCATGGCTGCACTCGCATTGGACCCTGACTGGGTCTCGGCTGCACCCGCATTGGACCCCGATTGGGCCTCGGCTGCACCCACGTCGGACCCCCACTGGGTCTCGGCTGCACCCGTGTCGGACCCCGACTGGGTCGGCACAGCACCGGTGACAACCTCCGACCCCGAACCTGGAACCTCCAGCACAGCGACCGCGACTGGCTCCGCACCGGTGACACTGGAAGAAGGCTCGGAAGACAAGAAAGAACCGGGATCAGAATCACCAGTAGCGACAAAGCCCAGCGAGACGAGCTCGGGTGCAGCAGGCGGCTGCCCCTGACTCGCCTCCCTGAGAGGCAGGCAGAAATGCTCCAAGACAGAAAGGAGAAACACAAAGTAGAGCACTTGCCTGCACTTGGGTTCTGTCGCTGTCCAGGACTTCGTCGATCCAGGCTCAGGGCGGAGAAGTTCGTCCTCAGGCTCCCACTCGGCCATGGCGGGTTCCGCAGCCGGCATGATGGTCTCTGCAGTCTGTGGATCCTCCAGCGCTGACGTCCACGCCGATAACCCGCGCGGCGGGGTGGCAGGGGACCCTCAACCCGCTGGTTCGAACTGTTCCAACGTGGAGACCCGGGGACGCTTCATCATCGGCGCAGGCTCCAGGCTGCAGTCTGCTCTTCTCCTCTGCCCACAACGTGGCTTCGGGGCTGGAACCAGGATCTCCAGAACCGCAGGCCCCCCCCCCTCGTCCGACGACGTAGGTCTGGCGTCATGGACCACTCAGCGGAGGGAGACACAGAGGCAGCAGGTTTAGTGAAAAGGGCTGCAGCAGGTGGTGGGAGCTCGGGGGACTCCGGACCCCGAACTCCGCCCCCAGGAGTCAGACAAGGCAAATCACAACCATGATGAGAAGAAGGAACTTGAACTTGCCTGTTTCCTGGAGGAAGGATGGTGCCTGCTGTAGGGGACGTTGTTCCTCCCTTTCCCCGCTGGATGGTGACAGAGGGCCCCCTGGAAGGACGAGGAGGAGCCGCTCGCGAAGGTCCACTAACGGGCTTCACCAGAAGTGGATTCAGACGGGGATCTTGCTGAGGTTCGCTTCGAGCGTGGCGCCGACGTCTGCTGGCCGAAGGCGAAGCGAAGGTGAGGTCCGGAAATGCGGACTCCTGGACCGGATAGGGGACAGGAACGGGATCCCGAAACGAGGAGCGACGATGCCTCCTCTTCGGCTTCCTGCCAGAGTTTCCCTCCAGCCCACGGAGTACCTCATGTTGGGAAGCGATCTCTGCCCTCCTCGTCATGACTTCCGAGTGATCAAAGTAGCGAGGAAGGTTATTGAGAAGATACTCAGCATAGTCCAGGTGCCAGCGCATACCGTTGGGGGTGTTGTCGAGCGTAACGGAGAAGAGCGTTCCATCTACGTAGTCCAAGGCCTCCGCTAGCTCGTAGCCCAGGAGCCGAACGTGGCTCCTGAAAGACGACATTCTCCCAGCACGCAGTTACCCAGACAGGGAAGAACAAATGTCCATTAAGCAAAACTCACCGGGACTGGCGTCTCAGTCTGGCGGCAGTCTACTGTCATGCGGTGGCCCTCGCGAGCCACCATAAGACGCCAAGAGTCGCTGGTGAGGTTTGCATAGATGTTTATTATTAACAAAAGCAACACAAAGCAATACAAAACAATGAGCCACGGTGGGCTAAAACACACTACACTACAAACACTTGACTACAAGGCAAAGAAGAAGCACACTTACGGTCAAAACCCAAGGATGGTCAAAGCGTCTGACCATGAAAGACCCGTGCACAAATCCTTGACGAATATTGACGATTCATTGACGAGACTGCCGCAATATTCTGCTCCCAGAGCCCTCTTTAAATGGAGAGCTGCTGATGAGCCGAAATGCAGCACAGCTGACAGGCTTGACAGCAGGAAGCCCCTCCGAGCGCTGTCACAATAAAGGCTCGGAGAGCCAGAGGGTAAACACTGCTGTCAAACCTGGCAAAGGTGATGCATGGCTCGCGCGCGGACAAGATCGGCGCGCAAACCATGACACCCAATCTTTCCCTTTTGATCAACACACTGTTGCATTCTCTCTATTCTGGCAAGTACATGCCTAAAGTTACCCTCTTGGGGTTGCTGTGTATTATTTATTCTTTGGACACCTTTTAGGTTTGATATGAAGTTACCAAGCTCTCCCAAAACATTCATCCCCAAGATTCCAGATACCATTCTAGCTCTTTTTTTGGTTCCATCAGTATCTTGCCTGACAAAAACATATTGGCTAGGTAACTTTTCTCCCATGCATTCGATGTCAGCCTCTAGGCAACCAACAAGTGGAATGTCCAACCCATTGGCATTTGTAAGCCAAACCCACGTGGCTGATGACAAAGGTGAGTCAACACCCCGAAAGAGTTCTTGGAAAAATGACTCAGAGATAGTAGTCACTTCTAAGCCGGTGTCAAGGAGGCAATGAGTCTTAACTCTAGCAATTAATACATCCATTGTGAGGCAATCACCAAAGGTGTTATACTGTGGGAGTTTTGCTTCTCTCCCACCTACCTCAGTAATAGCTTTAATACCTCCAGTCAGCGTGCTTGAAGGGCTGGAACATAGGACCCCATTCTTGACCCCCCCCCCCCCCGATAGTTCAAATGAGACGGCCAAAGTTCTGTGTGGCATCTCCTTATCACACTGACATTCACAGCATATGTGACCAGGTTGCCCACAAGTGTAACATACAAGTCATCCATCACCATCTCAGAGTGACGACTTCTTGGCCCTAGCACTGGGTGGTTTGCGTTTTCCCACCCCCTGTACCATCCCAAACAGTTCCTCTTGTTGTGTGGCTAGCTTCTGTATGGCCTCCTGAAGGGAAGCCAAAGTAGGTGCACACGGTGTGTCTTCTGCCATAGCAGCATGGATGGCCTCCCTGGTCTGACTCTTGGTTGGAGGACCAGAAAGCAACTCCTCCTCCTCTGACCAAGTTATTGCAGACTGCATAAGATCTAAGAAAGCCTGTGTTGGGTGCTCTTTTGTCATTTCATTTCTCGCCATAGCATGTCATCTCTTAGGCCAAGCACAAACTGCTCTTTCAATGTCATATCTGCATTTGGAACACGTGAAGGGTCCCCAGAATGTACTTTTCTAAGCCTCTCTTGTAGGTCATATGCATACTGTAGGTGTGACTCTTTTCACCTTGCATCTGTTTTCTGGCATAAAATTCTTTCATCCTAGTGCCAATGGGAACCTTATCCCCATAAGTTTATTCTAGAACCTTAAAAACCTCTTTTACATCAGCAGTGTCGTCATTCTGCAAAAACTTAATGGTAAGTTTTGCTTCCCCTTTTAAATGAAGTCGTAACAGTTTTATCTGGACTTATTCTGGTACTCTAGTTACCTTAAAGCACGAATTCATGGACACAATCCATTCCTCTACACACATTTCACCCTGACCTGAGCTGCAAGTAGTCTGTGCATTTTCTCTCTCTTGGAATATACACTGCTGCAGGAGCCCTCAAAGCATTGGCCTGCTGTTCTAACACAATTTTTGCCAAATTCAGTGCTTCCTTCTGATCTTGTCTAGCCTGATCTAGTAGTGCTGCCTGATCCCACAGTCTAGATGACTGTTCATCTTGTCTAGTCTTCAGTGCAGCAACCTGCTGGAGAAGATCATCCATTTTCTTATGTCTCCAAAGGGCTCAAAACAAACACCAATTGCTGTCTCGTTACAAAATAGCACATTGGCACAACAAGGACTTATCCTGTTTGTGACGCCAAAATGTAACACACACACAAAACAACAACAACAACAAAAATATATTCACAGCAGTTCCAATCTTTTTTCAGTCTAGGCAAAAGTAATGGCAGTTCCCTTCAAGTGAAGCTTAACTTTAGTCATGTCTTGACTTAACCGCACCACAGAGATGAGAGAACGACTTCACCTGTTTTATGGTGGGAGGTCTCTGGCTTTACAGGGTCTCCAATTCACACTTTTGCGCAATAGCCCCATGAAATGGTGGGTAATGTACGTTTCCCACTGCTTGCTCAGCAGAAGCCTCTCAGAATGGCAGCCAATGTCCATCTCCCACTGCTCACTCAGCCGAAGCCCCTCTGTCCCGCACTTGTCGCTCCTGTTGGCCACACAGCTCCACAGGCAGTTGATATCTCCCTCACCCGTCTGGAGTGCTCACACCAGTCACCTCTCCCTCTCAGCAACCACAACCCTCGGAATCAGATTCTTACTGTTCCTCTTGCCGTCTCGGACCCCGCTGCATGCGCCTCTGTGTACCAGTCTGCACAGCTGCCCCTCCGGTGCTTGCAAATGTGTGTCTGGCTACCTCGTGGACCCAACCCAAGGATAAACACGGAGATCACTTGCAGCAGCCACCTCAGACCCACCTCTGGTCAGCCTTTCACCCTTCTCTCTGTACTCGCGCTTTTTGTATCCCTTCTTTATCGCACTAAACTGGAAAGCAAACACACACTCACACTTACCCACACCGCTAGTTGCATTCAGGAGCCAGCTCGGAAAATACAAAACTTCACGATACCCCTGGGAATTTATAACAAAATGCACCAGAGACCTTAAAATGTGACTTCATTGTCACAGTCATGTGATCCCGCCACCCAGAAGCAGCGCAGTCAGCGCTGTTCAGAAACTGCAGAACATGGCAGAAAAATTAAAACAGCTTGTACCGGGGTAATGTGGTCCCGTCCAAATAGTGTGAGATGATTGACTCTGTTTATCCAGGGATGTCGGGAGGGCACGAATGGGGTGCGTGAAGGCTGGCTTCAGTACACCAAGTCTGGGTCCTGTTGGGTTCTGACCGCTGTCTGTTATTGACTGTGTTGCAGTGGGGTGGAAGAGCTTTGAACCCAATTGGAGATTCGTGGTCAATGCATGGTGATGGCATGATCGTGGCCAGTAGGCCAGTAGGCCAGTAGGCCAGTTGTTATTTGTTAACAAGGGGAATGGGCGGGGGAGGAATTCCTAATTTTTGAGAAAAAAATTGCACATTTATAAGAAAAAAGTCACAAATCTATGAGAAAAAATGCAGATTTATAAGAAAAGTCACAATTTAAAAAAAAAAGCAAATTATGAGAAAAAAGTTAAAAATGCACAGAAAAAAAATGCAAAATTATGAGGAAAAAATTGTAAATTTATGAGAAAAGGGTTGCAATTTTTTGAGAAAAAAAGTCAGGTTTATGAATACAGGTTGCAAATTTTTGAAAAAAAAGTCACAAATTTATGAGAAAATAGTTTCAGAAACATGAGAAAAAAATTGAGAATTTATTAGAAAAAGTACAAAATTTACAGGAAAAAAGTTGCAAATTTAAATTTTTTTTGCAACTTTATGAGAAAAAAAGTTGCAACTCTGCCAGCTGCGAGTCGGTTGCCGACAGCTACTTACCTGGGTGAATTCAACACATCGCCATCCACTTCCACCCCTGCTCTGGTCTCTTCAGATGTCCAGGACCCCAGTAATAAACACTGGCTTCAGCTCGAAGCTAAACCCAAAGCCCTGGGTGGTTCTTCTCATCCTCGATGCACTCCCTGGACCTTGGTTGGGCTAACTAGCAAACATCGGCAATTGACCAGACAGGGCCGCGCCTCTTCCTTGCTACTGGAAAACAGATTCAACATCCTTTCCCTGGAAGATTTTCCCCACCTGGATGTCGATCATCCTCCCATGACCGCCCCTCCTCCTCCTCCTCCTCCTTCAGTGGTGGCCCAAACCCGCAAGCCTCGGATTAAAACTACTTTTGGTGTGCCAAATTATACACCAGCTCCAAAAAGAAGAGATTGCATCACCCCGCCATCACAACAACAACATTGGCAAAATTATCCACCACTTCAGAAACCACCGACAAAGCCCCCCCAGACGATGTTGGTAGTTGGTGACTCAATTATGAGGAACGTCAGAAGCAGGTACTGTGTCACTAAATTTTTTCCTGGGGCTAAAGTGTCTGACATTGAGGCTCTTACCTCTGACCTATTAAATGAATTCCCCCACGCTAAAACTGTCATTGTACATGTTGGATGCAACAACATTCCAGATGAAGCGTCAGAGATCTTAAAGAGTGACTTCAGGAGCCTTCTGTCCACTCTTATGAACTATGGCAGACGTGTGTTTATCTCTGGGCCTTTGGCACCTTTCACGCGAAGTTGCAATTATTTTAGCAGAACTCTCAGCCTTAATACCTGCTTGTGTTCTACATGTCCTACTTTTAACATTGGTTTTGTAGACAGTTTCAACCTGTTTTGGAACGGCCCATCACTTATGAGCCCAGATGGCATCCATCCAAATAGACTTGGTGCACATGTTTTAAGGGACAATCTGTTCTATTCCATTCAGCATTTTTTAGTACAGTGACTGAAATTTGGTGCGTTAACTCACCAAGAAGTTCCGGGGTCTGCCAACCAGCCCTTCTTTGTTTCCACTTCTCATATTAATACTATTAATCCAAATAATCCTCACTGTTTAGATCAGTCTTCAATTTTTTAACCCCATAGAGATTGTGTCTGTCTCCCGTTACCCAAAATATTATAACCCAAGACAAATACAACATAACTTGATAAATACACGCCTTTCTCAGCTCCTCCTCATCCGCCACCCCTCAACTTTGCCCGTCTTCCCCCTTAGAGAACCTTTGTCTACTCACCCCAAAGTTAATAAAAATATAATGTATAAACATCCCAAAGTGATTAAACAAAAAGTTGGTAAAACTCAAATTAAACATCAAGTCTCTAAATTTAATAATTTGGCCCCTGTTCCTCCTCATCATTTAAAAATTAAATGTGGTTTGTTAAATATTAGGTCTCTAACTCCCAAGTCTCTACTAGTTCATGATCTATTAATTGATCATCAGATTGATTTAATATCCCTTACAGAGACTTGGCTAGGGCAAGATGATTATGTTGGTTTAAATGAATCAACTTCCTCTGGTTATCTAAACCATCATAATCCCAGAAGTTCTGGTTTTGGAGGTGGAGTAGCGGCAATTTTCCATTCTAAATTACTAGTTAATGTAAAGCAAAAATCATGTTTTAATTCCTTTGAGGGCCTGGTCCTCACTATGGGGCATGTTAGCAATCTTAGTTTAAACCCAATTTTCTTTGCCATAGTTTACCATCCTCCCTCAGCCTACTCAGAGTTTTTATCCAAATTTGCCCAATTCTTAGCTGATTTAGTGCTGAAATCAAATTATAGCAGGGGATTTTAATATACAGTGGGGTAAAAAAGTATTTAGTCAGCCACCAACTGTGCAAGTTCTCCCACTTAAAAGATGAGAGAGGTCTCCAATTTTCATCATAGGTATACCTCAACTATGAGAGACAAAATAAGAAAAAAAAAATCCAGAAAATCACATTGAAGGATTTTTAATGAATTAATTGGTAAATTCCTCGGTAAAATAAGTATTTGGTCAATAACAAAAGTTCATCTCAATACTTTGTTATATACCCTTTGTTGGCAATGACAGAGGTCAAACGTTTTCTGTAAGTCTTCACAAGGTTTTCACACACTGTTGCTGGTATTTTGGCCCATTCCTCCATGCAGATCTCCTCTAGTGCAGTGATGTTTTGGGGCTGTCGCTGGGCAACACAGACTTTCAACTCCCTCCAAAGATTTTCTATGGGGTTGAGATCTGGAGACTGGCTAGGCCACTCCAGCACCTTGAAATGCTTCTTATGAAGCCACTCCTTCATTGCCCGGGCGGTGTGTTTGGGATCATTGTCATGCTGAAAGACCCAGCCACATTTCAACTTCAATGCCCTTGCTGGTGGAAGGAGGTTTTCACTCAAAATCTCACGATACATGGCCCCATTCATTCTTTCCTTTACACGGATCAGTCGTCCTGGTCCCTTTGCAGAAAAACAGCCCCAAAGTATGATGTTTCCACCCCCATGCTTCACAGTAGGTATGGTGTTCTTTCTCCTCCAAACATGACAAGTTGAGTTTTTACCAAAAAGTTCTATTTTGGTTTCATCTAACCACATGACATTCTCCCAATCCTCTTCTGGATCATCCAAATGCTCTCTAGCAAACTTCAGACGGGCCTGGACATGTACTGGCTTAAGCAGGGGGACACGTCTGGCACTGCAGGATTTGAGTCCCTGGCGGCGTAGTGTTTTTCTGATGTAGCCTTTGTTACTTTGGTCCCAGCTCTCTGCAGGTCATTCACTAGGTCCCCCCATGTGGTTCTGGGATTTTTGCTCACCGTTCTTGTGATCATTTTGACCCCACGGGGTGAGATCTTGCATGGAGCCCCAGATGGAGGGAGATTATCAGTGGTCTTGTATGTCTTCCATTTTCTAATAATTGCTCCCACAGTTGATTTCTTCACACCAAGCTGCTTACCTATTGCAGATTCAGTCTTCCCAGCCTGGTGCAGGTCTACAATTTTGTTTCTGGTGTCCTTTGACAGCTCTTTGGTCTTGGTCATAGTGGAGTTTGGAGTCTGACTGTTTGAGGTTGTGGACAGGTGTCTTTTATACTGATAACGAGTTCAAACAGGTGCCATTAATACAGGTAACGAGTGGAGGACAGAGGAGCCTCTTAAAGAAGAAGTTACAGGTCTGTGAGAGCCAGAAATCTTGTTTGTTTGTAGGTGACCAAATACTTATTTTACTGAGGAATTTACCAATTAATTCATTAAAAATCCTTCAATGTGATTTTCTGGATTTTTTCCCCCTCATTTTGTCTCTCATAGTTGAGGTATACTTATGATGAAAATTGGAGACCTCTCTCATCTTTTAAGTGGGAGAACTTGCACAATTGGTGGCTGACTAAATACTTTTTTGCCCCACTGTACATGTTGATTTAGATAGTGACTGTCTTAATAAGGCATTCAATTCAATATTAGACTCATTGGGGTTTTCCCAGAAAGTAGAAAATTCAACCCATTATCTCCACCACACATTGGACCTTGTTCTGACTTATGGTATAGAAAAAGAAAATCTGGTAGTGTCTCCTCATAATCCTGTACTGTCAGACCATTGTCTGTTAACCTTTGATTACACTATTTCTGATTATTTGACTCCTAAAGAAAAATATTACTACAGCAGATGTCTTACAGATAACTTTGTTACCAAATTTTTGCAGATTGTCTCCTCTATACCATGGGTCAACACAACGGAAATTAAAGATGGAGAGCCTGCTCCTTCCGTAATTGATAGCATGTTAGATAGTGTTACAGCCTCTCTGTATCAGACTCTCGACTTGTTGGCCCCTTTAAAAAAGAAAAAAGTCTAATCAGAGATTTCTAACCCCTTGGTTTAACACAGAAACTTGTAGCTTAAAACAGAAGACTTATCAACTAGAAAGAAAATGGTGTTTGACTAATTTAGATGAATTCTATTTAGCGTTGAGAAATCATCTAATTTATAAAAAAATTTCTTAGAATAGCTAGATCAAGTTATCACTCTGCATTAATAGAAGAGAATAAGAAAAATCCCAGGTTTCTTTTCAACACTATAGCCAGGCGGACAAAGAGTCAGGACTCTGTCAATCCCCACATCCCCCTAGAGCTTTCTAGTCAGGACTTTTTGAACTTTTTCAATCATAAAATTTTATCTATTAGAGATAAAATCAATCAGATTCTTCCCACCGTAAACTTAAGTACAGCAACTACTACAACTCCTTCAATTGATATCTGTTTAGATAAGTTTACTTCAATTGACCTGTTAGAGTTAGATAAAATAATTTCCTCATCCAAGCCTTCAACTTGTCTTTTAGACCCTATTCCTACCAGCTTATTTAAAAAAGTCTTCCCATTTATTGGTAGCCGTATTCTTCAAATAATCAATTCTTCTTTAACTTTAGGTCATGTACCGCAAGCTTTTAAAATTGCTGTAATTAAACCCTTACTCAAAAAGCCAACGCTCGATCCAGGAGTTTTGGCTAACAATTGACCAATCTCTAATCTGCCTTTCATTTCAAAAATCTTCGAAAGAGTTGTTGCTACGCAATTATTTGACCACTTGCAGGGAAATGGTTTATTTGAAGAGTTTCAATCTGGGTTCAGAATTCATCACAGCACTGAAACAGCCTTAGTGAAGGTGACTAATGACCTCCTTATTGCATCTGATAATGGACTTGTTTCTGTACTTGTCCTTTTAGATCTTAGTGCAGCCTTTGATACTATCCATCATGATATTCTACTTGATAGATTAGAACACTGTGTTGGACTAATTGGAACTTCGCTGCAGTGGTTTAGATCTTATTTGTCCAATAGACTTCAGTTTGTTCATATCAATGATGAGTTTTCTTCCAACACTAAGCTCAGTCATGGAGTTCCACAGGGATCTGTGTTAGACCCTACTCTTTTTAGTTTATACAGTATATGCTTCCGTTAGGCAACATCATTAGAAAGCACTGTATACACTTTCATTGTTACGCAGATGACACACAATTATACCTGTCAATGAAACCCGATGATTGTAATCAGTTAGCCAAGTTAGATGCCTGTCTTAAGGAAATCAAAGCTTGGATGACTTGTAATTTCCTGCTATTAAACTCAGATAAGACTGAAGTCAATTTTTTGGTCCAAAAAACCTTAGAAATACCTTTCCAAATCAAACTTTTAATTTGGATGCCGCTACTCTTACTCTGAATAGTTCTGTGAGGAACCTTGGAGTTATTTTTGATCAAGATCTGTTTTTTAATTCACATATTAAATTTGTTTCTAAGACTGCCTTCTATCATCTGCGCAATATTGCCAAGATTAGGAGCATCTTGTCTCTGAATGATGCTGAGAAACTGATCCACGCTTTTGTTAGCTCTAGATTAGATTACTGTAACTCGTTATTATCAGGTTGTCCTAAAATATCATTAAAAAAATCTTCAGTTGATCCAAAATGCTGCTACAAGAGTTTTAACAGGTACTAGAAAGAGAGATCATATCTCTCTGGTTCTGGCCGCCCTTCATTGGCTTCCCATAGAATTTAGAATTAAGTTTAAAATGCTTCTTCTCACTTACAAAGCTCTTAATAATCAGGCCCCCTTTTATATAAAAGATCTGATATTACCCTATCATCCTAACAGAGCACTACGCTCCCAAAATGCTGGATTACTTGTAATACCTAGAATCTCCAAAAGTACAATGGGAGGCAGAGCCTTCTGCTATCAAGCTCCTTTCCTGTGGAACCAGTTACCAATCTGGGTTCGGGAGTCAGACTCGATCTCTGTTTTTAAGAATAGGTTAAAAACCTTCCTCTTCAGTATAGCCTATGATTAGGGAGGGATCTTGTGTCTCTTAACCCCCTCTTTGTTTTGCTGTTAATAGATTTAGACTGCCGGATGACCTCCAATACAGGGATGAGAATCTTCCGTGGATCCGTGGAATTCCTCGGATTTGATCATGTCCAGGGTCATTCTCGTGAATTGTCTAAATTCGAGGAGAAAATTTTAGGGGGGTGGTGGTATGTTATGAGTGGCGAGTCGTATTTTTGATCGGCTGCTAAAATCCACCTCGCAGAACGCGCTACCCAGCGAGATCAGTAATGTAATGTAACAAGGCCACTGATTGGCTGATACTTATTGAAGCAACCAATCGGCGATTTTGTTATTCCTTTGTCACATCCAACACGCGGAGCGAAATGCAAATGGCGGACAGTTCAATCAACTGAGTTTTCCCGATTTCGTGAAAATGGTGAACCTAAAACTCACGAAAGACAACAAAGCAATAATTTTAGAAATTGACAAAGGGATAAGGAACAAGTTTCGTTGGGAATGGCTCCAAAAATCTGTGTCAATGACTGTAAAGATCGGTAAAAATACCGAAGTTGTGGTTGAAAAAATGGCCGACTTCATAGCGAAATGCGAAGTACCAGGGAAAGCCCAGTGTGTTTATTGTAACAATTTCTTGAGTTATGGATCTCGTGGTTGTGTTGCCTTAGTTGAACACTGTTCAAAACAGAAACATCTCAAAATTGTGGCTAAAAGAGATCGAACTACTCGCTCGTGCTGCATTCAAAACGATCGATGGACACGGTCAAATTCAGATGCCAGTCAATCAAAGTTCATCACAATCGGCCCCGATTACAGCAATTAGTGATCGGAAGACACATTCCGAGGTAAGATTTTTTTCTCGTTATAAGTAATGTACTTGAGAATTTTCGCGTAATGAATTTGTTATGAAATAGCATGTGTAAGTTGTGACGTCATGCCTGTTTTGAAACACGAATTGCATTTGAATGCTGATTATCGATTGTTAATAGATAAATGTTATTACATATTTTCTCACAATTTGAAATGCAATCTAAGAATTTTGAATATAATTTATCATTTTTTGTTTCACTAGGAGGAGTTACATAATACATGTGTAAGTTTTTTTGTCATAGGTGGTGATGGGTTGCCTTTCCTAAGTTATCTTTGCTTTTATTAGTAAACATAATTTCTTCATGATCATTGCATAAAAATATTAAACATCTTTTAGGTTTTACTTACTTTCTTAGATTATCTTTCAAATATTAAAATATACTAATATGCAACTTTTTTTATATTCCTAGTAACACTAACAAATGCACACATTAATAAATCAAAATGTTTGCAGAATGTCAGTATATTTTAATAAATGGGTGATTGACTTGGTGATGGAATTTTGTTAATATTTATAATTTATTTTACTTGGTTAAATTATTTTGTCTGTTCTAGAACTATGTAAATGTAATTCTGTGTCAGTTCTAAACATATTAAATAGTAGTAAAATATAATTTAGTATTATTACATCAACATACCATTCAGATATCATAAATTTACACATGTGATGCAGCAGCAGATTAAAAAGGTAAACTATAAATGCATTTGTACTTACTTCTAACTTTAAATATAAGACCACATTTGAGCATTCTAAAACACCAGATTTCGTTAGCTTGGGCGTTGCCCCCCAGACCCCCCACCAAGGCTCCGCCTTGGATACGGCTTGGCAGCCTGCGTCCCCCAAGACCCCCGGCTTAGTTTCCTCTTTTTTTCCCAAACCCCATTCTCATCCCTGCCAATAATGTACTTGGCTTCTCTACGTTAATGTTTGCTCTCTTTATGTCTGTTCTTTTCATCTTCTCTATCCTCTCACACCCCAGCCAGTTGCAGCAGATGACTGCCCCTCCCTGAGCCTGGTTCTGCTAGAGGTTTCTTCCTGTTAAATGGGAGTTTTTCCTCTCCACCGTTGCTACGTGCTTGCTCACAGGGGATCGTCTGATTGCTGGGGTCTTTCTGCAATTATGGGGTTTTCCCTACATTTGAACGTGCTATGAAATGACTGTTGTTGTGATATGGCACTATATAAATAAAGTTGAATTGAACTGAAATCTATGAGAAAACATAAATTTATGAGATCTTTTTTTTTTTGCATTTCTGCTTAGAATTGGTTGTTCAAAGTCATGTTATTCAATTATGTAGCATGATATAAAAAGGTTTATGATGATATTGGGAGAACAATTCTCTCCATTTCTCCTGGTTGGGAGGGGCAATGTCCATCCTGTCCCCCCCTTGATTTACGCCTATGAATGGGGATGGGGGGATGGCAAGTTAACAATGGGGATGATTTGGGGTCTTTTTGCTATCTCGGGGGTGAGCATCCCCCCTCATATCACCGACTGACATGGCTGCATGAAGGGCTTCCCTGGAGCAGCTGGCTGCCACTGCAAATCACGTGGCCCACAGGCCCTCAAGAGTTATGTGCGAACAATGACTTCTGCACTTGACAGTGTTTATTTTGGTTGCATGTGTGTGGGGTGACAGTGGATTAGTCTTATTTTATCATGCTCATTTATGGCCAAATCACTGCAGTGATACAGTATATTCATTGATGCCGCACTTTCGTGGCTTAATTACAAGTCTTGTCAATGAACTATAAGGGAGAAGAGACAAAAGCTTCTTGTTTATGGTTAGTGTAATAGTGAAGGTTAAGGAAAATATGAGGATCTATTTCAAACAGATTACAGCTGTAACAATTCATCTCATTTTACATAGCCACTTAGGGTCACCTAATTTCTAAATGTAAATATAAGCTCTATTAACCTGCTTTAAAAAAAAAAAAAAACAATCATGGAAATATGATGCATTGTGCATGGATAGAGATGAAATACAGAATCCCAGTGAAGTCATTTTATATATTTTAATGTGCAGAGGTGGTAAGTTTAGAGAGCTCTCATTCGCCCTGTGGTTCTCTCTCAGACTGCCACCCCCAAAGGGTGCATGAGGTTTTCGTAGCAGTACTTGAGGGGTTAAGTTTCACATGTAACACATGTGCTCTACTGGAGTGGTAACCGTGTGGTAGAGCACCCGCCCCTCAGCCGGGAGGTCATGGGTTCAGGCCCCGGCCGGGCCATGCCAAAGACCATATAAAAATGGTACTTCACGCCCTTTAGTTTGGTGCTCAGCATAATAGAACGGGGGAAGGAAAAAAACTGTAACCCATGGACAACAGATGGAGATTAGCCACTGACTACAATCTGGCAAGTTTACATTAACTGATATCAATGTTCATCAGCTTGCATTGTCCTTAAAAACAGCAATTTAGAATTTATGTAGACAAAAGGACAAGCAATTTACTGTACATTACAGAAGACAGAACCAGTGGAGCAAGGAGGGGAGCATCCCGTCAATAATTTGAATGCAATAGTCACTGTACACTATATTAAATTATTGCTTATTAATTATTATTTATATTACACTACATTAAAAATGTAAATTTCAGCTGTCATTTTCTGTGGGGTGGACAGTTTCTCCTGCACAGATATATTGCAAAACTTCATGATTTCTTGGATGGTGTCATCATTTTCATCAGGTCGACAATGAGGATATTTTTGCAGTTTGCTGAAGACGTTGTGGTTGGAGGGGTTCAGAGCTGTAATTATTTTGGTTGGAAACAACTAAAGTAATTACTTTTTTTTGTCCTTAATCTTGCATACTGCTGCTTTACAGGCACGATGGCTGTAAGGTTCAGCCTCAGTGCTCTCACTATCCTCGTTTCCAGCAGCAGTGGGGAGCTGCGTTCAGCAAACAAGCTCTAATAAACCCAGCCTTCACTCCCGAAGCTCCACCAGACAGACACACTGATGACAGCAGCAGGAGGTGAAGAGGGAGGTATACTTTCACATGGAGTCTGAAGACTCTGAGTAATCATACATGACCATGCAGACGATTTTTTTTTCACATATGTTTGGGCCATTTCTCAGTAGGGCTTTTCTAGCTGCTCTACAGCCTCCTACAGACACACACACATGGAGATCAGCACTGTTTCTATCTGATGTGTTTTCAGTGTCCCCTTTATTTTTTTGAGCAGTAATATATATATATATATATATATATATATATATATATATATATATATATATATATACTATATATAAGATAAGATAAGATAAGCCTTTATTAGTCCCACAATGGGGAAATTCCAGGATTGCAACAGCACAGGGATAGCAACACTCAGAGCAACAATCAGAAGACAAGAAAAAACAAGAACAGCGAGTATACATATGTACATATAAATATATAGACACACAGTGCGGAGCATTGTAGCTAGATGGAATGAAACAGCATAATCGTCTACTTAGTTATCCTACATGGTATGATTATGTACCCATACATATTGTCGCCCTCCGTAGCGACCGGTATTTTCCTAGTTGTATACTGGAGGGGACCATTGTGTGAGTCTATTGCGTCTTTTGCATTCAATACTATTAGGTTGTCACGTCTTTTTGCTATCTCTGCGGGCAGCCCTGCTTAGGTTGTACAGTCTGACAGCCGTAGGTAGGAAGGACTGCGGACCTCTCGGTTGTGCACCTAGGATGATGTAGTCTGCTGCTAAATGAGCTCCTCAGTGCATTCAGTATGTCCTGCATAGGGTGGAACTCGGACTCCAGCAGAGATGACAGCTTAGCCACCATCCTTCTCTCTCCAATCTTCTCCACTGGGTCAAGGCGTTGCCCCAGGACAGAGCTAGCTTTCTTGATCAGTTTGTTCAGTCTCTTCCTATCGGCTGCTGTAACGCCACTGTCCCAGCAGACCACTCCAAAAGTGATGGCTGATGCCACCACCGTGTCAGAATGACTTCAGCAGCGCCCCTTGTACACCAAAAGACCTGAGTCTCCTCAGGAGACTACATATATACATACATATATACATATATGTATGTATATATGCATGCGCTGGAGAAGTCTGTCCAGTGTTGGTCATCACTCAGTCCCAGATCTTTGGTTATGGTAATAGAAAACTGTTGCTAGCAGACCAGAGTAGCCCGGGCACTGACACGCCCCGGTGCTCTGGACGGCCAAGAAGGAGTGGTCAAGGGTCAAGTGCTTAGGTTACCGCCACCTAACCTGCTTTATTTTCTCTATTGGACCTCATTACATGTGATTCGTCGTCAGTTTGTCAGAGCGGAGAAAATAAGCTTTGAACATGTCAACATTTTTCTCATTAAACTTATTTCTGATGGATCCTTTGATCTGAGATTTTCACCAGATATCAGTAACAACCCAAGTAATCCATACATACAAAGAAATCAAGGCAACCGTGTTCACAAAACAAGATATATTTAATAAAATGGAATGACACAGGGAATACATATTGAACACGCTTGGTGAAATTCATTTAATATTTAGTAGAAAAGCCTTTGTTGAACAGCTTCCAGATGCCTCCTGTATGGAGAAACTAGGTGCAGGCATTGCTCAGGAGTGATTTTAGCCCATTCTTCCACACACACTGTCAAATCTTGAAGGTTCTGTGGGTGTCTTCTATGAACTCTGATCTTCAATTTGTTCCATAGATTTTCAATTGGATTCAGGTCAGGTGACTGACTGGGCCATTCTAGCAGCTTTATTTTCCTTCTCTGGAGCCAGCTGAGAGTTTCCTTGACTGTGTGTTTGGGATCATTGTCTTGCTGAAATGTCCACCCTCGTTTCATCTTCAGCATCTTTGCAGATGGCAATAGGTTCTTATCAAGGATGTCTCTGTACATTTGTTCATTAATATGTCTTTCAATTATATGAAGTCTGCCTGTACCATGTGCTGAAAAACACCCCCACACCATAATGGGATGTGCAGTGCCATTTCTCCTCCAAGCATGCTGTGTGTTGTGGCATCCAAAAAGTTGAATTTTGGTCTCATCTGACCAGACTATATTCTCCCAGTATTTTACTGGCTTGCCCAAATGCTGTGCAGCAAACTTTAAATGAGCTTCAACATGCTTTTTCTTCAACAATGGAGTCTTGTGAGGTGAGCGGGCATAGAGATGTCAGTTGAGTGCATTACTTATTGTTTTTTTGAAACGGCAGTACCTGCTAACTCCAGGTCTTTTTGGAGCTCTCCACGAGTGGTTTCTGGCTGTTGGATAACTCTTCTGATAATTCTTTTGACTCTTTTGTCAGAAATCTTGTGAGGAGCTCCTGGTTGTGGCTTGTTTATGTTAAAATGATGTTCTTTCCACTTCCGAATGATGGCTCCAGCAGTGCTCACTGGAACATTCAGCAGTTTAGAAATGTGCCTGTAACCAATGCCATCATTATGTTTTGCAATAATAAGGTTGCAAAGGTCTAGAGAGAGCTCTTTGCTTCTACCCATCATGAGTTCTTTGTGTTGTGACAATCTGATATTCACAGACCCTTTTAAAAGCTATCAATCAGGACTTAACCAGCTGAAATTAATTTGCACTGATGGGGGATGCATGGCTTCCTAAATTCTGATGAATTTCCACTGGTTTCTTGGCTTTTTATGCCTTTTTGCACCTCCTTTTCTCCATGTGGTCAATACTTATTCCCTGTGTCGTTCCACTTTATTAAATATAACTTTTTTTGTGAACACAGTTACCTTGATTTCTTTGTATGTATGGATTACTTGGATTGTTACTGATGATATCTGGTGAAAATCTCAGGTCAATGGCTCCATCAGAAATATGTTTAATGAGAAAAATGTTGATATGTGCAACACTTACTTTCTCCGCTGTTTATATATTTCTTAATGTAGCCCTTTTTTTTTTTTTAGGAAAAAAGCTATTTTGAGAAAAATGGGTAGCAAATTTATTATTAAAAAGTTGCAAATTTATGAGAGAAAGAGTTGAAGGTAATTTATTGTTTCTCTGTGTAAGGGTGAACTTGCAGCTTGGGGGCTGAACGTGTCTGTTGCATTTGTGTACTCTGTTTTATAGCCAGAAACTCCTCTGATTATCAGTTACAGCTCAACTTTTTCTTTTTTTTTAACTTTTACAATTGTTAAACATTGAGTGACTTGTTAAAAAAATGAAACGCATTGGGGATTAAACAACTAAACGAGAAAAACATGTTTTGAAAATCACATTAAAGCTGAAATAAACATTCTTGATAGCAATCCCAGGGACACAAATTCCCCTTTAACTCAAAAGCTGCATCCTCCCATCCTTATATAGCCATTTCCATGTGGTATTTTTTTCATCACTAACTTTATAACCATATTTATTCATGTTGCTGGCATTTCTACTTACATCAATATAAATGAAACAGCATTTAAAAATACGGGGAACTCCTCTGATTTTATCCCTAAATAACCCTTCACAGCGACTTCTCTCTCATATTTAAGAGGCTGTGTTTCTACTGAAGCCAAACTGGAGTTGACTCTCCGAGTGCATCTGCAATGTACTGTACTTCTGATTTTAGCTCTTTTGAGCACAGGCATCCCATAACACAAAGACGGGGTGATTTATTGGAGTAGACAGCCAGTGTTTTCATTGTCAGGAGGTTGGTAATGGGAACCAATTGAAGAGTGAAAGAAACATTGTGTTGCTTTGAGCGGAGGAACTGTAGTGAGGAGCGTTCTGGGAATGGATGCGCTGTTCCTTTTTCCCGTCACCCTCCTCACATCACCTGGCTCGGCTCTCTGCCGCGGCGCTCATCACACCTCCACAGGACCTGGGCTCACTCTCAACCTCTCATACGACTGGCTGACAGCTGCTCACGCTTCATGCTAACTGTGTTGTGCAGAAATCCATCCATACATCTTCTTCCGCTTAATCGTTTTTGGGTCGCAGGGGATCTGGAGCCTATCCCAGCATTTTTGGGCAAGAGGCAGGGTACACCCTGGACAGATCGCCAGTCCATCGCAGGGCCAACACAGAGAGACAGACAACCATTCATTCTCACAGTCATTCCAAAGGACAATTTAGAATCCCCAGCTTGATACCAATAAACCTAACTTGCATGTTTTTGGCATGTGGAAGGAAACCGGAGAAATCCCGGAGTAAACCCACGCAGACACAGGGAGAACATGCAAACTCCACACAGATCACTATTGGTCGGGGCCTGGGATCGAACCTAGGATCCCCTGGCCAAGGGTGAGTTGCTGTGCTGTCGCAGTGCTAACCACTCCGCCACCGCGTTGCCCAAATCAAGGAGTTAATTTTTTTAAACTTTAAACAGATTTTTTTTAAAATGTGAGATTCATGTTTGCATGTGTGGACATGTAGGAGGATTGTGTACAAAACAATACAGCTGAATTTGATATGCAGATAAATGTATGTGTAATGTCCTGTACTTCTTCAGGGATGTTTTTTTTTTTTTTTAAGTTTCAGCCATATGGACAGGCTCAAACAATTGAGTGGCACTGTGGTGTGAACACACTGCATAACATTATGTGTGTCATCATATTATAACTGAAATGATGGGTGAGTAGATTGTAACCGTTACAACTCTGTCCATTATCATAGCTGAAAATCCTAATGCATGGGTTTCCTCATGTGCTCTTGTCAGTAGGAGCTGCACAATTTCAAAACACGCCACTGAAATAGCATTATTAACTAGAAAAGCACTCGGAGAGCGCAGACCTCCGCCAAGCGCCACAGTTCCCCCATACAGTGTTTGTGTGTACGTTTTCAGATTCCTTGACCATGAAAACATATGACTAGCAGTTGGATTCACAATGATAGGATTAGTGGTTCAGTAGTTATAGACGAAAATGGCATTTTCCGTAATGGCGGTTTAGCGCCACAGTTCCCCCCATACAGTGTTTGTGTGTACGTTTTCAGATTCCTTGACCATGAAAACATATGACTAGCAATTGGATTCACAATGATAGGATTAGTGGTTCAGCAGTTATTGACGAAAATGGCATTTTCCGTAATGGCGGTTTAGCACCACAGTTCCCCCCATACAGTGTTTGTGTGTACGTTTTCAGATTCCTTGACCATGAAAACATATGACTAGCAATTGGATTCACAATGATAGGATTAGTGGTTCAGTAGTTATTGACGAAAATGGCATTTTCCGTAATGGCGGTTTTCTTCTGGACAGTGATCCGGATCACCACCAAAATGTAATTTTGTCTGTGAAATGTCTGTGAAAATTTCATGAAAATCCGTCCATAACTTTTTGAGTTATCTTGCTAACAAACAAACAAACAGACAGACAGACAATTAAACCAACGCCGCCTCCTTGGCGGAGGTAAAAATACTCTTGACAACAGGCTTCCTTTTCCTGATCAAAAGGACATTGTCGTAAAATGCACTGAAATACCAAATTAGAATTTTTGTAAAGTTTTTGAGTGGGTGGAAGCATGAAGTTCTCTAAAATTTCCTGGTAAACAGCACAAAGTGGACCAACCCCAGCAGATTGTGTTGTAGTTGAGACCAGGCAAAGACCAGAGCACAGAAAGACAGACTTTAATTAAGGAGTTGAGATCAAATCAAGACCAACAAACACCAAGCCAAGCAGAGACCAAGTCGAGACCAAGACCACTCTGTATGTACTGTAGGTTTTGGTCTTGACTTTGTCTCAACTTGGTCTTCTCTGATTTTGAGATTCACCACTCTTCCTCCAAATTCTAGGACCTTGATTTCCAAAAGAAATTCTGTGTTTTTCTGTAACCAGAACAAAGGACTTTCAGTCCAGTTCTTTTCCTCTTTAGCCCCGTTAAGACTGTTGTCTCTGGTTCAGAAGTGGTTTAGTATCAGGATTACGATGGATGTAGCTCTTTTCCTGAAGATGTCTGTGCGTGGTGGCTCTTTATGCACCGACACAAGACTCAGGCCACTCCTCGTGAAGCTCTCCCAAGTTCTTGAATCAGCTTTTCTTGACAATCCTCTAAAGGCTCCAGCCATCCTTGTTGCTTGTGCACCTTTTTCTACCACACTTTTTTTCTTCAATTAATCAGCTTTGCTCATGGATCGTCACCTTATTGTGGTGGAGGGTTTGCGTGCCCTAGTGATCCCAGGAGCTATCTTGTCTGGGGCAATTTGCCTCTGGTAGGGTCACCCAAGACAATCTGGTCCTGGGTGAAGGGCCAGACTAAGAACGATCCAACAGACTCTCATGATAAATATTAGAACAAGGATTCAGTGTACCCCACCCGGTATGGGGTTACCGGGGCCCCACCCTGGAGCCAGGGCTGGGGGAGGGGCTCAATGGCTAGCATCTGGTAGCTGGGTTTCCACCCATGGAACCTGGCCGGGCTCAGCCCGAAGGAGTTACATGGGTCCACCCTCCAGTGGGCTCACCACCTGCAGGAGGGATCATGGGGATCCGGTGCTATGTGGATCAGGTGGCGGTCAAAGGCTGAGACCTTGGCGGTCTGATCCCAGGCTTCCTAAACTGGCCTTTGGGACGTGGAATGTCACCTCTCCAGTAGGGAAGGAGCCTGAGCTGGTGCATGAGGTTGAGAGATACCAGCTAGATATAGTTGGCCTCACCTCAACACACAGCTCTGGTTCTGGAACCAGTCTCCTGGAGAGGGGCTGGAGCTTGGCCTACTCTGGAGTTGCCCCGGGTGAGAGGTGACGAGCAGGGGTGGGTATTCTTGTATCCCCCCACCTTGCTGCCACTATATTGGAGTTTTCCCCAGTGGACGAAAGGGTTGTTTTCCTGTGTCTTCGGGGTTGGGAAACGGGTCGTGACCACCATTTGTGCCTATGCACCAAATGATGGCTCAGAGTACCCACCCTTTTTGGAGTCTCTGACTGGGGTGCTGGAGAGTGCTCCTCTTGGACACTCCATTGTCCTACCAGGGGACTTTAATGAACACGTGGGCGACGACAGTAAAACCTGGAAGGGGGTGATTGGGAGGAACGGTCTGCCCAATCTGAACCCGAGTGGTGTTCAGTTATTGGACTTCTGTGCTAACCACAGTTTGTCCATAACGAACACCATGTTCAAGCATAAGGGTGTCCATATGTGCACTTGGCACTAGGACACCCTAGGTTGCAGGTCAATGATTGATTTTGTTTTCATGCCATCAGACCTGCGACTGTATGTCTTGGACACTCAGGTAAAGAGAGGTGCAGAGCTGTCAACTGATCACCACCTGGTAGTGAGTTGGATCCGATGGCAGGGAAGGATGCCATTCAGACCTGGTAGACCCACATGTAGAGTGAGGGTGTGCTGGGAACGTCTGGCTGAGGCCCCTGTCGGGGAGATCTTCAACTCCCACCTCCGGAAGAACTTCAACCACATTGCGAGGGAGTCTGGAGACATGGAGTCTGAATGGGCCATGCTCTCCACCTCCATTGTTGAAGCAGCAGCCCAGAGCTGCGGCCGCAAGGTCGTCGGGGCATCTCGTGGTGACAACCCCCGAACCAAGTGGTGGACACCAGTGGTGAGGGGGGCCATTAAGCTGAAGAAGGAGTCCTATCAGGCTTGGTTGGCTTGCAGGACTCCCGAAGCAGCTGAGGTATACCGGCAGGCCAAGCGGAGTGCAGCCCGGGTGGTTGCTGAAGCAAAAACTCAGATATGGGAGAAGTTCGGTGAGGCCATGGAACAAGTTGGCCTTGAAGAGATTCTGGCAAAATGTCCGGCGGCTCAGGAGGGGAAAGCAGCTCCTTGTCCACGCTATGTATGGTGGGGATGGAACGCTGTTGACTTCCACTGGGGATATCATCAGGCAGTGGAAGGAATACTTCGAGGATCTCCTCAATCCCACTGACACGCCTTCCATAGAGGAAGCAGGGCTTGTGGACGAGGGGGATGACTCACCTATCACAGGGGCTGAGGTCACCAAAGTGGTTAAAAATCTCTTTGGTGGCCAGGCCCCGGGGGTGGACGGGATTCGCTCTGAGTACCTCAAGGCCTTGGATGTTGTAGGGCTGTCATGGTTGACACGCCTCTGCAACATTGCGTGGAGGTCGGGGGCAGTGCCTTTGGCATGGCAAACCGGGGTGGTGGTTCCTCTCTTCAAAAAAGGGGACTGGAGGGTGTGCTCCAACTTTACAGGGATCACACGCCTCAGCCTGCCTGGGAAGGTCTATGCCAAGGTACTGTAGAGAAGAGTCTGGCTGTTTGTCGAACCTCGGATTCAGAAGAAGCAATGTGGTTTTCATCCTGGCTGTGGAACATCGGACCAGCTCTTTACCCTCTCGAGAATCCTCAAGGGTTTGTGGGAGTTTGCCCAACCAGTTTACATGTGTTTTATGGACTTGGAGAAGGCATTCAACCACGTCCCTGACGGATTTTTGTGGGGGGTGCTTCGGGAGTATGGGGTATTGGGCTTGTTGTTACGAGCTATTCGGTCTCTGTATGACTGTTGTGAGAGTTTGGTTTGTATTGCCAACACTCGATCGGATTCATTCCCAGTGAGAGTTGTACTCTGCCAGAGCTGCCCTTTGTCACTAACCCCGTTTATAATTTTTATGGACAGGATTTCTAGGTGCAGCCAGGGAACGGAGGGTGTCATGCTTGGTGACCACAGGATCTCATCTCTGTTGTTTGCAGATGATGTTGTCCTGCCGGCTTCATCCAGCAATGATCTACAGTTCTTACTGGGATGGTTTGCCGCTGAGTGTGAAGCGGCTGGGATGAGAATCAACACCTCCAAGTCTGAGTCCATGGTCCTCAGCCGGAAAAAGGTGGATTGTCCTCTCTGGGTTGGGGACAAGCTCCTGCCCCAAGTGGAGGAGTTTAAGTATCTTGGGGTCTTATTCATGAGTGAAGGGAGAATGGAGCAAGAGATTGACAGACGGATCGAAGCAGCATCTGCAGTGATGTGGACGTTATACCGGTCTGTTGTGGTGAAGAGGGAGCTAAGCTCTAAGGCAAAGCTGTCGATTTACCAGTCAATCTACGTTCCTACCCTCAACTATGGTCACGAGCTTTGGGTAATGACCGAAAGAACGAGATCACGGATACAAGCGGCTGAAATGAGCTTTCTTCGTAGGAACGCTGGACTCACCCTCAGAGATAGGGTGAGGAGCTCAGTCATCCGGGAGAGGCTCAGAGTGGAACCGCTGCTCCTCCATACTGAAAGGAGCCAGTTGAGGTGGTTTGGGCATCTGATCAGGATGCCTCCTGGACACCTCCCACTTGAGGTGTTTCGGGCACGGCCCTCTGGGATCAGACCCCGGGGCAGACCCAGGACTCGCTGGAGAGACTATGTCTCCCAGCTGGTCTGAGAACACCTTGGTATCCTCTCTGAAGAGCTGGAGCAGGTGGCTGGGGAGAGAGAAGTCTGGGCTTCTCTGCTTGAACTGCTGCCTCAGCGACCCGGACCTCCTGGAAAGCGGTAGAAGATGGATGGATGGATAATCAGCTTTGTTATAGCACTGTGTGAACAGGCAGCGTATTCAGCTTTGTATCTTACCTCCTTGTTGATGATTGTTTTCTGGACAACTGTCAGGTCATAGTCTTTCCCAGTAGGCAATTTGTTATTTTTAACAAGGAGGATGGGGGGTATTCACCAATATAGCATGAGGTACAAAAGGATAAATTTAAATTAGGTACAAATTTGCAAGAATAAAGGTGCAAAGATATGATTAAAAAAAGATGTCAATTTAGAAATTAAAAGAAGTCACACATTGTAAAGTAATTACAGTGAATAAAAATGTAACCAGCATCCAGATGAATGCTGCAAATTTATGACCAAAAAAGCTGAAAATTTACAGAAAAAAAGGGCATTTTTGAGAAACAAAAGTCAAATTTTCCAGGAAAAAAGTTTAAATTTTACAAGAAAAAAAAAATGCAAATTTCTGAGAAAAAAATTTCAAATTTTTGAGAAAAATGTTAATTTATTTTAAAAAGTTGAAAATTTATGAGAAAAAAAGTTGAAAATTTACAGGAAAAAAGTTGTAGATTTAAAGGAAAGAAATCGCAAATTTACAAGAAAAAAATGGAAATTCATGAGAAATATATAAGTCAAACATTTTTAAGAAAAAAGCTGCAAATTTGTGAAAAAAAATGAGGGAAGTTGGAAATTTACAGGAAAAAACTACAAATTTATAACAAAAAATGCAGATTTAAGAGAAGAAAGCTGTAATTTTTTTTAGAAAAAAGTCATAAATTTATGAGTACAAAGTCACACATTTTTAACAAGAAGTTGCAAAACTATGAGAAAAAATTGACAGATTTAAAGGAAAAATATTACGAGAAATAAGTTTTGTTTTTTTTTGAATGAATGAATGAATCTTTATTTCGGATAGTACAGGTTAAAAGAAACTGAATAATATAACAAAGGGGGAAAGAAAATCCAACAAGTTCAAATTAGACAATAACTCCTCTGATTATACAGTTCAACATAAGTTATCCGAAATGGGTGATGGCTGAAGCCGCAGCTTATATTGCCCACCCATATTCCACCCAAGAATTCAAAAGAAAAAAAACAAGACAAGAGCGATTACAATTCAAAAATGAAGCTAAGACAAAATGTGACAGAAAAAAAATAAACTACAACACAACACAGGCTGGATATGACAATCCTTATGTGATTTTACATGTCATCTTGTATATATGTTTGGAGTATTTCTTCCTTTAGTTTTTGTTTAAATTGTCCAAGCGTTGTACATGATTTTAATTCAGGTCCAAAATCGCTCCATAATCTGACTCCTTGCAATGAAACACAGTGTTGCTTGGTGGTAGTTCTCACTGAAGGTTTTTGAAATATACATGTTCCTCTAAAATGATATTGTTTCTCCCTTATTTGGAACAACTTTTGAATATTTGAGGGCAGTGATAGATTCTTCACTTTAAACATTATTACTGCAGTTTTAAAGTCAACCAGATCTTTCAACTTGAGAGCTTTTAATTTAAGAAAAAGTGGGTTTGTTGGTTCCCTGTAAGCTGCTTTGTTTATTATTCTAATAGCTCTCTTCTGAAGCATAAAGACTGGATATATGTTTGTTTTATATGTATTTCCCCATATTTCATTACAATATGTCATGTATGGGAGTATTAATGAATGATACAAGGTATATAGTGTGGGTTGATTCAGCAAATATTTCACTCTGTGTAATATTGCAATTGATTTGGATATTTTACCTTTAATATAATTAATATGTGACTTCCAACACAGTTTATTATCAATTATTACTCCAAGAAATTTAGTTTCAGATACCCTTTCAATCTCTACACCATTTACACTGAGTTTAGATACTCAGTTGTTGTGATGGTTGTTAAAGACTATAAATTTTGTCTTACTTAAATTGAGCGTTAATTTGTTTGAATCAAACCACAGTTTAAGCTTTCCTAATTCCTTTCCGAGTGTATCCAGAAGTTGTTCCAAATTGCTTCCACTGCATAATAGATTAGTGTCATCGGCAAACAATATTAAGTCCATTTTTTCTGAAACTTTACATATATCATTTATATACATATTAAATAATAATGGCCTCAAAATTGAACCCTGTGGGACTCTACAAGTAACCTTCAGTAACTGTCAGTTTTTGTTACCAACACATACATACTGATATCTATTCTTTAAGTAACTACTTAACCAGGACAGTGCTACCCCTCTAATACCACAATTTTGTAGTTTCTTTAATAATAAATTATGATCCACTGTATCAAATGCTTTTTTAAGATCCAGGAATACCCCAACTGAATACTCTTTATTTTCAACAGCAGTTGATATTTTTTCTATAAATTCCATTAGAGCAAATGCAGTTGTCCTCTTGTGTCTGAACCCATATTGCTGCTCACACAATAAATTATTCTTCAGTATGAAGTTGTCAATTCTCTCATAGAATATTTTTTCAAGTATCTTGGAAAATTGCGGCAATAGTGAAATTGGTCTATAGTTTGAGAATTCCACTCTGCCACCCGTCTTGTATATCGGAATTACTTTAGCTATTTTCATTGCATTGGGAAATATACCTGTTTGGAGAGACAGGTTACAGATATACGTTAGTGGTTTCACTAAGCATTCAATAATAGTTTTGACTAAGAGCATGTCAATACCATCACAGTCCGTAGACGTTTTACTTTTAAACGATTTAACAATTTCAATGACCTCTCTCTCGTCTGTGTTCTTTATGAAAATGGAGTCTTTTATAGCAGTGTTATTGCATATTGTATCACCTGTAGGCGCCGTGATGGGTATTTCTCGAGCCAAATTAGGACCAATGTTAACAAAAAAGTTATTAAATTCATCTGCAGGTGAAGCTGCATTCACACTCTGAGTCATTTTATTATTTTTTGAAGAATCGGTTGGGTAGCTTGTATTTCTGCTTTTATTTCCAAGAATACTGTTAAGTATTGTCCATGTATTTTTAAGATTGTCTCTGTTTTTCTCCAGTTCTTTACTGTAATAGTCTCTCTTACTACACCTTATTATATATGTTAACTTATTTTTGTATGTTTTATACCGCTGCTCTGCTTCTTTTGTCCTTTTCTTTAGGAAAGCTTTATATAATAAATTTTTCTTTTTACACGCCTTTTGTAATCCTTTGGTTAACCATGGCTTATCGGCAAATTTATGTTTAAGCTTTTTTTTTTTTTACTAATGGACAGTTTTTTTCATAAAGAGTGGTTACAATGTTTATAAATGTGTCGTAGGCTTCATTTACATCTGATACATAAACTTCTGTCCAGTCTTGCTTCAGCAAGTCCTCTTTAAAAGAACTGATTGCATTTGGTGATTTGTATCTGAACGATTTTAAAATTTTTGTTGAAAATTGAAAATTGAAGTTGAAAATTTTTGAGAAAAAAGTAATATTTATGAGAAAAAAGTTGCAAATTTACAAGAAAAAATGTTCAAATCTATGAGAAAAAAAGTTGAATATTTAAAGCTGAGATCACACTATAGCGTTTGGACCGACTTTTACAGACATTTTGAAAAATCAGAGAAATTAGTCCAAATGTCGTGAAATTATGTTCATGAGCAGGTTTTTTTTAAACCCAGCACACACCAACTTTTGCGACCTTTTGCAAACTTTTATGAACTTTTGCTAGCATTTGCTAGCATTGCGTTCGGCATTGCCAAACTTTTGCCAGCTTAGGCTAGTGTTGTGTAGCTGTTGCCAACTTAGGTTAACTTGAGCAAATGAATACTCAACGCAGGTCAGCTGACATCAGCATCAGACGACGCTCATATTAAGATCAGCATTTGTGGAGGCTTCCTGCCATTCTGGACCTACTTTTCTGGGTGGATTTACACTACAATGTTTGGACCAAATTTCACTGACGTTTTGGCAAATGTCTGGCTCTGCTGGCAAAAGTTGGTAAATGTTAATGATAGTTGGTGTTTATTGGCAAACGCTGGCAAAAGGTGTATTCCTTGAAAATTTTCAGCATGCTGAAAATTTGCCGATGTTTGGAAATAAATGTTGGTGAAAGTTATGCTCAGTTTGCAAAAGTTCCTGAGCGCTGGGCTGTTATGCAGTGTTTGCCTAAGTTGGCCTAAGTTAAGCTCCACTGGCAAACGTTGACTGAAATGCTGGTGGAAGCAAATGTTTTTAGACTGAAACTCATTTCAGACATGCACAGACAAAAGAGAAATGGAGAGAAGGTGGGAATTAAAATATATATATATATATATATATATATATATATATATATATATAGACACATACAGTCATGGGAAAAAATTAGGACACCCCATTAAATATTCAGTTCTTTATTAAGAAATGTTCACATATCTATGCCTATACTTGTTTTTGTTTTTATTTGCATTTTTTAACATTTATTTTAGCCATTTTAAATGAGAATGAATGTGGGGGTGTCCTAAAAAGATGGGGGGGTGTCCTAATTTATTCCTCACTATTTGTTAAGAATTAGATTTTACAGAAAATTTGAAAAAAGTCTTTCATTCATTATTAATTGTTTAGTTGTATTAAATGAATCTCCCAGTATTTTAAACATTGATATTAAATATCCATATGTCCAAATATGTTTAAAAAAAACACACACACAAGCTTACACAGTTTGTCCTATTTTTTTCACGACTGTATATATATATATATATATATATGTGTGTGTGTGTGTGTGTGTGTGTGTGTGTGTGTGAGTGTATGTATGCATCTCTCTCTCTCTCTCTCTCTCTCTCTCTATATATATATATATATATATATATATATATATATATATATATATATATATATTTACTACCGTTCAAAAGTTTGGGGTCACTTAGAAATTTCCTCATTTTTGAAAGAAAAGCACTTTTTTTCAATGAAGATAACTTTAAACTAATCAGAAATGCACTCTATACATTGCTAATGTGGTAAATGACTATTCTAGCTGCAAATGTCTGTTTTTTGGTGCAATATCTACATAGGTGTATAGAGGCCCATTTCCAGCAACTATCACTCCAGTGTTCTAATGGTACAATGTGTTTGCTCATTGTGTCAGAAGGCTAATGGATGATTAGAAAACCCTTGTGCAATCATGTTAAGTCTGCAATGCTGTAATTGCTGCAAATGGAGGATTCTTTGACGAAAGCAAAGTTTGAAGGAAAAAATTATTATTTCAAATACAAATCATTATTTCTAACCTTGTCAATGTCTTGACTATATTTTCTATTCATTTTACAACTCATGGTGGTAAATAAGTGTGACTTTTCATGGAAAACACAAAATAATTGTCTGGGTGACCCCAAACTTTTGAATGGTAGTGTATATATATATATATATATATATACACCCCAAACTTTTGAATGGTAGTGTATGTATGTATATATATATATATATATATATATATATAAATCTCCTCATTGACAAATTTACTCTTCTTAATTTTCTGCTCCATGCATAATCATTCTCCAGGATTTATTGGTTCGGCTTCCATTGTGGGGAATTAATTTTTAAGGTCATGCCACAGCATCTCAATTGGATTCACGTCAGGACTTTGACTCGGCCACTCCAAAGTCTTCATTTTGTTTTTCTTAAGCCATTCAGAGGTGGACTTGCTGGTGTGTTTTGGATCATTGTCCTGCTGCAGAACCCAAGTGTGCTTCAGCTTGAGGTCACAAACACATGGCTGGACATTCTCCTTCAGGATTTTTTGGTAGACAGCAGAATTCATGGTTCCATTTACCACAGCAAGTCTTCCAGGTCCTGGAGCAACAACCCCAGACCATCACACTACCACCACCATATTTTACTGTTGGTATGATGGTCCTTTTCTGAAATGCTGCATTACTTTTATGCCAGATGTAATGGGACACACACCTTCCAAAAAGTTCAACTTTTGTCTTGTCAGTCCACAGAGTATTTTCCCAAAAGTCTTGGGGATCATCAAGATGTTTTCTGGCAAAACTGAGACGAACCTTTATGTTGTTTTTGCTCAGCAGTGGTTTTCATCTTGGAACTCTGCCATGCAGGCCATTTTTGCCCAGTCTCTTTCTTATGGTGGAGTCATGAACACTGACCTTAACTGAGGCAAGTGAGGCCTGCAGTTCTATGGATGTTGTTGTGGGGTCTTTTGTGAACTCTTGGATGAGTCATCGCTGTGCTCTTGGGGTAATTTTGGTCAGTCGGCCACTCCTGGGAAGGTTCACCGTTGTTCCATGTTTTCACCATTTGTGGATAATGGCTCTCGCTGTGGTTCGCTGGAGTCCCAAAGCTTTAGAAATGGCTTTATAACCTTTTCCAGACTGATAGATCTCAGTTTCTTTGTTTCTCATTTGTTCCCGAATTTCTTTGGATCACAGCATGATGTTTAGCTTTTGAGGATCTTTTGGTCTACTTCACTTTTGGCCCTTTTCCACTAGCCCAGCACACCTTGCCACGTCTCGATTCACTTCGACACGGTTCGGCTCGGTTGTGTCTCCATTACAACCGTGTTAAGCTGGGGTGGGTGGGATTTCTATAACAGCGAGGCGGCGCCACACTCCCGTGACGTAAAACACGTGACCCAAGCAAAACATAACACATGCATCATGGCGGCTGTACAAGGTGACTCCTCGGTCTGTGGCTTTTTTCACCGTAAATGCCAAAAAGGACCGCCAGACACGGGTACAGGCAGCGAGAAGAAACACTCTGGAATAGTTCTGCAGCTTCTGGGAGAGCCGAAGATGTGAGGATACAAACTAGGTCATATATGACGGTAAGCTAATGTTGCTAATGCTAGTTTGCTATAAGTACGTCGTACTACACTGTAACGTCTGCAAGTTATCGCTGTTAGGTACTAAAATATGTATGCTGTGTGTGTTTCAGATGGCTCTGTTGTGGGGAAATTACCGCTTCAAACGGTCGGTCTGGGCGTTCAGCACAGCCTGTCACTGATGTCAACACAGCTTCACAAACGATCAGTGGTTATAGAGCTTAAGAATGTCTGTAGAAACGTTTATTTCCTGTGCAACAAATTGCTCTGATCTGCATGAAAATCATGGAGAGACTGTTGAGACATCATGGACATACCTGCTTCTGCAGCACTGAGTCTGAGGTGTTGTCATAGCAAAAAATGATCAGCTGACACAACTTGATCGCCATGTTAATAACTATATTAGCCACAAAATATATATCCAAAAAGTAAACAGTACTGAGTTACGTATAATAAGATATATTTGACAGTTATGATGCATTTTAGGCCAAAACAAACTTGATCTGGGATTAAAAGCAATTAAAATTGCGTCGTAAAGGCGTCGGGATCGGACGGCATCAGCGCAAAGCTCCTCAAGTCCTGTGCAGACCAGCTGTGTGGGATTGTGGCGTACATCTTCAACCTGAGCCTGAAGCTGGGGAGGGTACCACAGCTGTGGAAAACATCTTGTGTGGTACCTGTACCAAAAACTTCCCACCCCAAAGACCTGAACAGCTACAGACCGGTGGCCTTGACGTCCCACTTGATGAAGACCCTGGAGAGACTGCGCCTTGCTCACCTCCGACCCCTGGTGGGACCAGCGATGGATCCACTCCAGTTCGCCTACCAGCATGGCATTGGGGTGGAGGATGCGGTGATTTTCCTCCTTCACCGTTCTCTGTCCCACCTGGAGAAGCCCGGGAATGTGGTGAGGATCATGTTCTTTGACTTCTTCAGTGCTTTCAACACCATCCAACCGATGATCCTGAAGGACAAGCTGCTGCGCGCAGGGGTGGACCAGCACCTGTCATCATGGATCCTGGACTACCTCACGAACCGGCCTCAGTTTTTGAGAACCTGGGACTGTGTGTCTGACACGATCATTGATAGCACGGGGGCCCCCCAGGGAACGGTGTTGGCTCCCTTCCTGTTCACTCTTTATACTGCGGACTTCTCACACAACACAACACACTGCCATCTACAGAAGTTCTCTGATGACTCTGCGATCGTTGGCCTCATCTCCAATGGAGATGAAGCTGAGTACAGAGGGCTTATCCAGGACTTCATGGACTGGTGCCATCGGAACTGCCTCCAGATCAACGCGAGGAAAACTAAGGAGCTGGTGGTGGACTGCCGCAGGCATGGACAACCCCTCACAGCACCAGTTAATATACAGGGAACAGACATTGAGATGGTGACATCCTACAAGTACCTGGGTGTTCATCTGAACAATAAACTAGACTGGTCACACAATACTGACGCATTCTACAAGAAGGGACAGCGCAGGCTGTTCCTACTGAGGAGACTCAGGTCTTTTGGTGTACAAGGGGCACTGCTGAAGACATTCTATGACACGGTGGTGGCATCAGCCATCACTTTTGGAGTGGTCTGCTGGGGCAGTGGCATTACCGCAGCTGATAGGAAGAGACTGAACAAACTGATCAAGAAAGCTAGCTCTGTCCTGGGGCAGCGCCTTGACCTGGTGGAGGAGATAGGAGAGAGAAGGATGGTGGCTAAACTGTCATCTCTGCTGGAGTCCAAGTTCCACCCTATGCAGGACATACTGAATGCACTGAGGAGCTCATTTAGCAGCAGACTACATCATCCCAGGTGCACAACTGAGAGGTTTCGCAGGTCCTTCCTACCAACGGCTGTCAGACTGTACAACCTAAGCAGGGCTGCTCGCAGAGATAGCAAAAAGACGTAACAACCTAATAGTTTTTGAATGCAAAAGATGCAATAGACTTACACAATGGTCCCCTCCGGCATACAACTAGGAAAATACCGGTCGCTATGGAGGGTGAGAATATGTATGGGCACATAATCATACCATGTAGGATAACTAAGTAGACGGTTGTGCTGTTTCATCCTATCTAGCAACAATGCTCTGCACTGTGTGTGTTTATATATTTACATATTTATTCCATCTAGCTACAATACTCCGCACTGGGTGTGTTTATATTTATATATCTATATATTTATTCCACCTAGCTGCAATGCTCCGTACTGTGGGTGTTTATATATCTACATATTTATTCCATCTAGCTACAATGTTCCGCACTGTGTTTATATACTCATATATTTATTCCATCCAGCTACAATGCTCTGCACTGTGTGTCTGTATATATATATATATATATATATATATATATTTATAGTAATATGTACATATGTATATTAGCTGCTCTTGCTTTTTTTTTCTTGCCTTCTGATTGTTGCTCTGAGTGTTGCTATCCCTGTGCTGTTGCAATCCTGGAATTTCCCCATTGTGGGACTAATAAAGGCTTACCTTATCTTAAATAATGCAGTCACAAGGTTACATGGAAAATACTTGATTTACTAGATACATGTACTGTAGAAATATATATTCTCTGCATCAACAATGTACTATTCATGCATTCATGTAGTATTGCACTGGGAATTGCACTGACAATAAACCTCTGAAGTTTTTGCAGATGTCTCTTTTTTATACGTGAAGGTTACCACCATGTGGCACAAATTAAATACTGAAAGATTGGAAAAGCTGTCTAAGAACAATCCAGCAGTTTGAGAAATCACTTTTGGTTTGGTGTAAGTCTGTCAACAGAATTATGAACCATAAAGCAGTTTGTGTTAAAGTGTTAAATCCAATCCCATTAAACCTAATCCGGGGGCTTCCAATCATGTGTCATGGGGGGCCAAGACCCTGCAGGTTCTCTCTTCTACCCAGTCTCTTCAGCAGGTGTTCTCACTGATCAGCAGTCAGTGGAAGAAGTTCAGTGGAATCTGCTGTTGAAGACACTGGTTGGAAGTAAAGCCTGCAGGGTCTTCGCCCTCCATGGCACATGATTGGACACCCCCGCCCAAACCCATTATGATGAAGAACAGATGCTAATATGGCCCAGAATGGCCCAGAATTCCTCCATATACTGGTACGATCAGTACGCAGTATGCAGGGTCTTCTGCGGTGGCACATCCAACAATACAGTCTTCAGTTAATAAAATAATTGTTTTGGTTACTTTTTTCTTAAAAATGAGCCATTATTTTCAAGGTCACCGATAAATCCTTTGTACAGTTGACTCTTTTCCCACCGGTGTCTTAACAGATAAAATAGAAAATCATGATGCAAACACATAAGTCACTAAATTGTTTATTACAATCAGCAGCAAATTCCAGATTATTCAAAATGTGCAAAATTCAAACTGTAAAAAAAAAAAAAAAAATGGAATGGGTCACACACGCCAGCCACGCTGCCTCACTGAGAAGCAACTGGATCGGCCCCTCATACTGGTCCTGGTTCAGCAGATCTTCAGCCTGCATCTCAGTAAATAGTGAGGTAAGGTCCAGTTGGGGTGGACCGTTTCCCTCTTGCCTAGACAAAAGACAAATGGGTGGTGGTTAATTAAAGCAAGTGTAAAACATATTTGGGAAATACACTTGTTGCTAAAATCCAGTGGTGGAATGTGAATGAATGAATGAATCTTTATTTTGGATTGATTAAAAGTAAAGATTAAAAGAAAATAGAATAATATAACAAAGGGGAAAAAATCTAACAAGGTCAAATTAAACAATAACTCCTCTGATTATACAGTTCAACATAGGTTATCTGAAATGGGTGATGGCTGAAGCTGCAGCTTATATTGCCCACCATATTCCATCCAAGAATTCAAAAGAAAAACAAAACAGGAGGGATTGCAATTTGAATGTGACAATAAAGTACTTTGTTGTTGTATTTAACCACAATTTTCATGTAGCTGCGCTTCAGTAGATTTTACAAGGGCTGGGTTACATTTAAAATCATCTGTTTTTACTGTGGCCTCAGCAATCAGAATGAATTAATACATTCACTTGAATGGAATATAATACTTTAACTGAAGGTGTGCATCACCGAGTACGGAGTCGCTCAGTCAAAATATGAAGTTTTTATCAATAAAAGTTTGTCTTGTCTGTAAAAGTGTCTCTTCTTGCCCTGGCTTCAAGTGTGGGCGGTGTTTTGTACTTTTATTGCTAAAATATAAAAGGAAGCACTACAATGGGTCTCAAATATTTGTAATGTGTTCTGTTACTGCATGAGTTTATTGATGATAGACTATAAACTACACATATAAAGTAAATTATATTGACGACTGAACATCTCACATTCGCCAAAACATACAGTTATGAACATAACTCACAAAGGATCACACAAGTGATCTGACAAAAAATAAATACATTAACAAGCGGTTTATTTTACAGTTGATGTGCCATATTCACACAATCAAATAAATCTCAGTTCAGTCCCTTTTATATTAAGTGGAAATTGTGCTACTTTGGTTTTGACACTTTACCTATAAAAGCAAAGGATTTCAGTACGTTCCACAGTGGCGAGGTCCGTTGTAGGCTGGCTGCTTTCGTCTTGCCTAGATGAACGACAGAAATGGATGGTGGTTAGGTTCAAGCAAGTTCAACACATATACAGGCACATCTCAAAAATTAGAATACCATGAAAAAATTCAATATTTTTGTCACTCATTTCAGAAAGTGAAACCCATATATAGATTCATTACAGGGACAGTGATATATTGAAAGTGTTTATTTTAATATTGATGATTACGGCTACAGCCCATATTAACCAACACATCAGCGGCCAACATTTATATTTAAAAACTATTTTTTAAAGTTAATTTTATGTAATATTCTAATTTTTTGCCAAATTGAATTTGGGGTTTTCAGGGGCTGTAAGCCGTAATCATCAAAATTAAAATAAATAAACGCTTGAAATATATCACTGTCTGTGTAATGAATCTATATAATATACGGATTTCTCTTTCTAAAATGAGTGACAAAAAATTTTGAAGTTTTTCATGACATTCTAATTTTTGGAGATGTACCTGTGTTAGGAAAATACACCTGTGAAAGTCAGTGGTGGGATGTGACAAAAATGCTTCGTTTCCCTGACAAGCACTGCAGGATCCACAGAATAGGTGTGTGGGTCTATTCTGACGCTTTAGAAAATTATATGAATGACTTTATAAATCACTGGTTTGAAAAAGCACTTTTAATATGACGCGATTTCGGCTCCTGTGGTCCATTTCACCAGTATCCCCAATAATAAACACTGAGGGAGGCTAACCCCTGGCATGTGGAAAAACATTCTAGCATTAAATTGCACACAATTTAATGCGCAGCACCAAACTGCAATACGTACACAAACCAGGACTTTAACCAGGATTAACATATTTCATCGTTTTGCTCTCACAAGCGAATACTTAGGAGAAAACAAGCGCAAATCAGCAGTTGGTACTAGCTAGCTACTAGCTAAAACTCGTTAGCCAGCACAGAATGGCACTGTATGGCTCAAAAAAAGTGAGCTTACCACCAACAGGATAAATAAGCAAATAGATGCACATTATTACAAATCACTCACCATCAATGGTTCTCCCACGTTCGTCTTCAGCTTGTCCATAGTCTGGTTCTATGCTGGGCTGCATCTATATCGGGGCGGGTCGCTCCTCTCACTGTGGATCTGCCACCAAGCAGAGAAAACTCTGCACCTCTTCGTTGGACCACGGTGTAGAGTTCCGCAAAACCTACAACGCTATCTGTATTAATATCGTATTTACTCTGTGACCGAGTTAGTCCGTGAAATATTGCAAATGGCAGTCATGTAGATTCACCAGAAGACGGTCGCTTTCGTGACGTTACGACCTGACCAATCAGTGGCGACCAGGCTGTTGACATCACATCTCGGCACGACTCAGCACGGTTGTACCCTGCCCTCGAGCAGGCACGAAAATAGCGCCTGTTAAACCGTGTTGGGGCTAGTGGAAAGAGCTACAAAGCGTGCTGAGCTGTGCCGTGTTGGGCCAAGCGGGGCTAGTGGAAAAGGGCCTTTTGTCAGGGATGTCCTATTTAAGTGATTTCTTAATTGAGAACAGGTGTGGCAGTAATCAGGCCTGGTTGTGGCTGGAGAAATTGAGCACAGCTTTCCAAAAATGTAATAAACCACAGTTAATTTATGTTTTAACATGGGGGACAATCACTTTTTCCACACAGGGTCATGTAGGTTTTTTTTTTTTTTTTTTTTTTTACCCTTAATAATAAACACCTTCTCTTAAAAACAGCATTTTGTGTTTACTTGTGTTAACTTTATCTAATATTTAAATTTGATTGATGATCTAAAATATTTAAGTGTGACAAACACAAAAAAAAAATGCAAACACTTTTTCACACCGCTGTATGTAATGATACATTAGTTTTTTTATTCCATCCATATTTACATTTCAATTGTGAACTTACTGTTGGAGACTATAGATAGATTGAGTCCCCGTCGTGCTGTTTGCTCTCTACATGCCTGTTCTTTTCTCCTTCTTCTCTGTCCCCTCACCCCCAGCCAGTCGCAGCAGATGACTGCCCCTCCCTGAGCCTGGTTCTGCTGGAGGTTTCTTCCTGTTAAAAGGGAGGTTTTCCTCTCCACTGTTGCCAAATGCTTGCTCACAGGGGATCGCCTGATTGCAGGGGTCTTTGTGCAATTGTGGGGGTTTCCCCTACAGTTGAAAGTGCTATGAGATGACTGTTGTTGTGAAATGCCGCTATATAAATAAAGTTGAATTGAATAGGCATTATTGTATTTTTTTTTTGAGAAATTAATGAATGAATGAACAGGGGAAAAGGGCATGCAGAAATAGCTACATAGAAATATAAAAAGAAAATAAATACTGAAATGTAGAGGCCCGAGTGAATGGGCGATGAGGATCACAGGGTGAGGACTGACTAATGGCTGCCCTAGAGCTTCGACTGCTCGAGTTACCCTGTGCAGTTGTGTTTTTATTTAATTTGTGAAGCTCACTTTTGAAACAAGATTGTAGTTTTGCAATAAGAATGGCTCCAACTAGAAGCAGAAGCGTGAAAAAAGCAGCTATCTCTGCAAAGCCTACAGCTACTAACGCAACTAGCTTTGATGCCATTACAGGAAAGCTAACAGAAGAACAAGCTAGCCAGACTGACGGCGGAACAGTAGACGTGGCTGCAGCTGTAGCTAAAACTTATTCCCCAAGGTATCAGAAGAACATGATAAAAAACATGATGAAATAAGAGCAACAAGAGTTTCTACCGAGAGTAAAATTAACAAGCTAACTAGCTGCCTAACCAATGTTGAGAGTCGGCTGGACTTCTTGAAGGATGCTCACAAGGTTTGGAACGATGATCCACCCGCATCTCAAAGTGAAGTTGAAAGGCTTCGACAAAAGCTAGACGACTTAGAAAACTGCAGCATGAGGAATAACCTCCGGATTATGGGCTTCCCCGAGATGTGTGAGGGCAGAGATGCACCTGAATTCCTGGCTAATGTGCTTCCTAAAATTCTCGGTATGGAGTTTACCAACGGGCTTGAGATTGAAAGGGCACATAGAGCCACTGCACAGCCGACATCTGATGGGAAACCTCCGCGCCCATTTATTGTATGCTTTTTGAGATACAAGGATAAAGAAAGAATCAGAAATGTGCCCGGAATGCAGGTGAAGTGACATGGATGGATCATCATATCATGTTTTTCCCAGACTACTTGAAGAGGGTGGAAGAAAAGCAGAAGAGCTTTAACCAGTGTAAAAAAAAACTGCTACATGAGCGGCATATTAAATTCTTGCTCACATATCCAGCTACACTGGTTTTCCACACTAAATCAGCAGGACGTGTTCGTTTCAGTGACCCGGCAAAAGCAAAGGATTATATTAAAAATTCAACCCACTAGACGGTTACACGTGAATAGTCCTACTTCAGAGCTGCATAAATATGGACGCTGTAACTGGGATTCTCCAGTAAGGTTTACCTGATCATTTGAATCGAAATACAGATATTTGGATGGACTTTTGTTCTCTCTCGTACCTTTGCTCATCGTATTTAGTGGGACTCCAAGATTAAGATTTTTGCACAATTTTTTCTTAGCCTGCTTAATGATGGAGTCATTCTGAATATTGTGATGTGTAGGCTTTTATTTTTAATTACTGTTTTTTTAAATCATTTTTTAAATTTGGATTTATAACAGCTCTGTACTTTTGGCCATTCTTTTTTCTTATTCAAGATGTTCTAAATTTAAATTACCTTTTTACTAGGATTAATAAGGTTTATGTTACATCACTGATTTGTAGTAAGAGTCAAAGGGCATAGTCGAATATTCTTGTTTCATAGTTAAAAGTTGTTCTCCCTCCATCTTTTTAGCTCTTTTCTCTTTTTATAGAGGGAGAGAAGAAGCAAGGGGGGAGAATAAATAAATCAGTTTTTTGATAATTCCTATAAGCACAGGTGACTGAGTGCGGAGAATAGGACAGGTCTTCAGGACTGCATTCATGGACCAGGATGTTAGTTTAGGTTGTAAAGATGCACCTAGTTTAGGTACAATATACGTTATGTTTATTTATTGTTTTGCCCTTTTTTATGCACACAGCAGCAGTATAGGTCCTTTTTTCCTTACAAGTAGTTATTTATGTTATGCACTGATAATTGATTATCATTAGATATCATAGGTCAAGGTGACTAAGGTGGATTATGCCTTATCACCCTTAACGCTAAAGACCTAAATCATCCAGCCAAGAGAAGAAAATGCTTGTCTTACCTAAAATCCAAACAATGTGATATAGCATTTTTACAAGAAACACATTTCAAAGACAATGGATATAAGAGACTGAATACTGGGTGGGTAGGCACAGTGGCACAGTGGGTAGGCATCAGGTGGTTCAAGTAATAGCAGGGGAGTGGCAATCTTAACCCATAAACATTTACATTTCAGACATATTAAAACAACTGCTGACAATTCAGGGAGGAATGATTTTAGCGTGTGTATCTGCACCTTGTATCAGTGATCCAGGGCTTTTCCCTAGTATAGAAAATAAATTACAAACATTAAGAGATTTTCCTATTATTATGGGTGGAGATTTCATTCAAGTAATGATCCCATTTTAGATTGTAAGCCTGCATGAGCACAGTCTTTAAAATCTATTAATGTTTTAAAGGACTTATGTGAAGGACTGGGAATGGTTGATAAATGGCGACTTTTTAACCCTACTGTTAAAGATTTTACATTCTACTCAGCCCCACATAATTAATTTTCTAGAATAATTTTTTTTGTATCTCAAAACATTGTCTCAGCTATTTTACCATGCACTGTTGGAAATATTTTAATACCAGACCATGCTCATATTTCTCTATCCATTATTCCCTTTCTGAAGATACATAGAACCCCAACATGGAGACTTAATTCTAGCTTATTGCTTGAACTTACATACAGGGAACTACTTGGAGATAAAATCAAACAATACTTAGAGGATAATTCCCCAAGTTCTCCTTCAGCAGGAGTTTTGTGGGAAGCTTTTAAAGCAGGCTTAAGGGGTTATATAATAAAACAAGCATATTTGAAAAAGAAAATTGAAAAAAGAAAATACTTGGCTTTAGAGGGGAAAGTTAAAGAAGCAGACACTAACTTTAAGCTAAACACATCCCCTGCTAATTCATCTAAGTTGAAATGTCAATATAATTTGCTAGAAATAAACCAAAAAAAATAGAATTTACACTTTTTAGAGCTCGCCAAAAACAATTTGAAGAAGGGGACAAGGCCGGTAAAATTGAGATGGTGACATCCTACAAGTACCTGGGTGTTCATCTGAACAATAAACTAGACTGGTCACACAATACTGACGCACTCTACAAGAAGGGACAGCGCAGGCTGTTCCTACTGAGGAGACTCAGGTCTTTTGGTGTACAAGGGGCGCTGTTGAAGTCATTCTACGACACGGTGGTGGCATCAGCCATCACTTTTGGAGTGGTCTGCTGGGGCAGTGGCATTACAGCAGCCGATAGGAAGAGACTGAACAAACTGATCAAGAAAGCTAGTTCTGTCCTGGGGCAGCGCCTTGACCCGGTGGAGGGGATGGGAGAGAGAAGGATGGTGGCTAAACTGTCATCTCTGCTGGAGTCCGAGTCCCACCCTATGCAGGACATACTGAATGCACTGAGGAGCTCATTTAGCAGCAGACTACATCATCCTAGGTGCACAACTGAGAGGTTTCGCAGGTCCTTCCTACCTACGGCTGTCAGACTGTACAACCTAAGCAGGGCTGCTCGCAGAGATAGCAAAAAGACGTGACAACCTAATAGTATTGAATGCAAAAGACGCAATAGACTTACACAATGGTCCCCTCCGGTATACAACTAGGAAAATACCGGTGGTCGCTATGGAGGGTGAGAATATGTATGGGTACATAATCATACCATGTAGGATAACTAAGTAGACGGTTGTGCTGTTTCATTCCATCTAGCTACAATGCTCCGCACTGTGTGTGTTTATATATTTATATATTTATTCCATCTAGCAACAATGCTCCATGCTGTGTGTGTTTATATATTTACATATTTATTCCATCTAGCTACAATGCTAGATGGGCTGCACGGTGGCGCAGTGGTTTAGCACTGTGGCAGCACAGTTTTACCCTCGGCTGGGGGATCGCAGGGATCATGAGATCATGGGTTCGATCCCAGCCCCCGACCAACAGTGAGCTGTGTGGAGTTTGCATGTTCTCCCCATGTTGCGCGGGTTTACTCCGGGATATCTCCGGTTTCCTCCCGCACACCAAAAGCATGTAGGTTTAGGGCGCTCGCGCACGCAGCGACCAGCAGCCGGTGGCTTGTCACCAGACTGCAAACCAAGTCTACCTACGGGTACAAATAAGTAACAAAAAAAAAAAAAAAAAAAAATGCTCCGCACTGTGTGTGTTTATATATTTACATATTTATTCCATCTAGCTACAATGCTCCGCACTGTGTGTGTTTATATATATATTTATATATTTATTCCATCTAGCAACAATGCTCCACACTGTGTGTTTATATATTTACATATTTATTCCATCTAGCTACAATGCTCCGCACTGTGTTTATATATTCATATATTTATTCCATCTAGCAACAATGCTCCACGCTGTGTGTGTTTATATATTTACATATTTATTCCATCTAGCTACAATGCTCCACACTGTGTGTTTATATATTCATATATTTATTCCATCTAGCTACAGTGCTCCGCACTGTGTTTATATATTTACATATTATTCCATCTAGCTACAATGCCCCGCACTGTGTGTTTATATATTCACATATTCATTCCATCTAGCTACAATGCTCCGCACTGTGTTTATATATTTATACATTATACCTATCCCATCTAGCTACAATGCTCCGCACTCTCTCTCTCTCTCTCTCTCTCTCTCTATATATATATATATATATATACTGTATATATATGTACATATGTATACTCGCTGCTCTTGTTTTTTTCTCTTGCCTTCTGATTGTTGCTCTGAGTGTTGCTATCCCTGTGCTGTTGCAATCCTGGAATTTCCCCATTGTGGGACTAATAAAAGCTTATCTTATCTTATCTTATTTTATATACAGTAAAATTAAAGAATATGCAAATCTTATTCCAGCTATTAAAGACTCTACTGGTCAGCTTCACTCAGATACAGAGATAATTGATAATATTTTTAAGTCCTTCTATGGGGACTTATATACAACCGAACTTGAGGCTAATAGAGAGGAAATCAACTCATTTTGGGGAAAATTGAATCTTCCCTCTCTCAGCGAGGAACAAAAGAAAATGTTAGAACCCGATTACTGAAAACGAAATAACTGCAGTTATTAGAAAATTACCAAATGGAAAAGCTCCTGGCTTAGATGGGTTTACTGCTGAATTTTTAAAAAACATGTATAACTTATCTTTCACCTTTATTATTAGATATGTACAATGAGTCTTTTGAAATAGGTTGCCTTCCCCTGACAAAACTCTGATAACTCTGATCTTAAAGAAAGATAAGGACCCCACTGCCTGCAAAAATTATAGGCCTATATCACTAATGGGACAGAATCATAAAATACTGGCCAAAGTATTAGCAAATAGATTAGACAAGATTATTACATAACTTATTCACCCTGACCAAGTGGGCTTTATACATTCACACAGTTTTGCAGATAATACAGCATGACTTATGAACATTACGTGGGCTGGTGAAGATGAAAATTATCCTATGACAGCTATCTCTGTCATGAGCTGAGCACTGGAGGTTTTGCCATGCTCAGTTTCATGGCTTTTTCACTACATTTATATATTTGTTGTGTTTTGTGCTTTTTTGGTTTCTGTTATTCTCCTACTATTTTCTAGTTCCCTGTTTATTTTAGTTTTGTTACGCTCATATTTTGTATTAATTTGTAATTATTTATCAGTCTGCATTTGGTGATGTTTTATTCTTTATATTCTTACTGTGGTGTTCTTTCTCAGGGTTGACAGATGTCAAGTGGCGTTTCCGGTTTTGTTCTCAGTATGGGCGTCACCCTGTCAGCTGTCAAGTCCAGTCGCTCCTCTCTCATTACTTCCAGCTGATCCAGGTTATTAATCATTGTTTTCTCCTGCCCGCTCTGATATCCACACCTGTGACCCATTGTATTATGCCTTATTTAAGACACTGCTCTGTGTATTCCTTGCGGCGGTCTTGACGGATGTCAGAACTCTCTAAAGGAAGTTTTATGCGCTGCATTTTCGCCTTGTCTTCGGGTTTATCTCTCTCTGGCTTTTATGTTATGTTATGCACTTTATGTTTGTAATAAATTACCACAAACTCACAGTCCAGTGCGTGGGTCTTTCTCTCTGCCCCGAGGAGCGATTCATGACAGAAGACTGCCGACAGTAAGAGACCCAGCTGCTGTGGGTTTGTGCCTTTTTTTTACTTTTTCTTTTTTCCCAGAGCTGTCAGCATGGTCCCTGACTATTCTGGTTCTATGGGCGGGTGTATGTACCCGATGACCCTGGGGTGGGAGCTTTGTAGGGTACTGATGGAGGTGGACGACCTCATCTACAATGCGCACAGAGCTCTTACCTCGGAAGACGCTCTTTGGTACCTGGGCCTCGCAGAGGTGGCTGCTCGCCGGTGCCCTCTATTTCTTTCCCCTCAGCTCGCGCAGCATGCTGAGGGGAAAGAAAGGATCACGCTGATGGCGGCACTCCGAAGGGAGAATGGCGGGAGGGAGAGGAGCATCCCAAAGAAGCAGAGGTTAGCGCCTACGGGGAGGCATCCCCGGTCCTTGGTACCACCGTCTCCTCACCCGCCTCCAGCTTCACCTGCAGCTCCTGCTCTTCAATGCCGCCACCCAGCTCCAGACCGCCGGGGGAACATCCCCGCCTCTCAGGCAGCAGTTTTCTCTTCACCGAGGTCAAAGACTCCCACAGCAGTTGCTTCTTCTGGTTTTTCTTCTCCGGCTGTTCCACCAGCAAACTCCTCCTCTGATGCTACCTCTCCCTCTTCCTTGGCGATTCCTCGTGCTGCTGAGGGGTTGATCGTTTCCTTCCCGGCTCCGACCATCACCGTGTCTGCAGGGAAGGCTCCTACACGTTCCACTGCCCACAACCACTGAAGCCACGGAGAGGGCAGATTCTTCACCTGCTGCAGCAGAAAACATCATGCCCCGGGAACACAGGCAAGTGTCTTTTAATTCTCTTTCACCCATATATAAATTATCTTGCCTGATTCCCGGTGGTGAGGCTCAGGTTTGGCAGTCCTCTGAGCTCTCACCCCCTGCTGCAGCCATTCATTTCTCACCTACTCTCTCCGTGCCACCTCCTGTTCTCCCTGAGTGTCTGCAGACTACCGAGTTGAGCCACCGGGTGATGGAGGAGCCTACGGCCCTGCAGAACCTGGTTCCATCCCCACAGCCATGGTTCAGACAGAGGGAGACAGCTGCCTGTGATCCGGAGCCTGTGCCGATGAGTGAGCGTCCCCAGGCTTCAGCTGTGCTGGATCCAGCGCCTACAGGGAATGGACCTCCTGTTGCCACCCAGGCGAGCCACGTAGCTGGGGGGTCCCGGGACTGCGTCGACCATCATGCCTGCTGCTGGGGCCACCACAGCAGAGTTCAAGCTGGATCTCCAGAGGACTGGACCCAAAACATTGTCGCCTGTATCGACAGAGTCGTGGACGGCGGTGGAGCTTGAGCTCAGGAAAGTGTTCTCCTTTGTTTTCATTGTCTCAGTTTTGGAGAGATCTTGTCGGGCTCTTGGTGGGGAGAGCCAAGTGCAGCCGTCAGTTGCACCTGAGCTCACCTCACTGGGCTCCACTGCTGCCGGTGACCCTGACCCTGTTTCTCTGCCTCTCTTGCCTGAGCTTTTCCCCAGGGTCACTGAGGATCATCCAGCTTCACCAGAGGTCCCCGTGGGTCCGGCCTCACCGCCTGAGCTCTCCGTGGGCCCAGCTCCCCCTGCTGAGGTTGTTGCGGGTGCTCCGTCCCAGCCCGGGACTTCCATGGATGGGTGCTGTGTCCCATTTTGGGACCGCTGTGGGTGCTGCGCCCCAGCCTGAAACCAACTCCGGTGCTGCGCTCTAGTGTGGGCCCACTATGGGCCTTACGCCCCAGCCCGGTGGCCACCGTGGGTGCAGCTTTGGCCCAGTCCGGGTCCACCGTGGGTGCAGATTTGGCCCAGTCTGGTTCACCGTGGGTGCAGCTTTGGAACAGTCCGGGTCCACCGAGGGTGCAGCTTTGGCCCAGTCCGGGTCCACTGTGGGTGCAGCTTTGGCCCAGTCCGGGTCCACCGAGGGTGCAGCTTTGGCCCAGTCTGGGTCCACCGAGGGTACAGCCTTGGCCCTGTCCGGGTCCACCGCGGGTGCTGCTATGTCCTATCCCCGGACCACCGAGGATGCTTCAGGCCAGTCCGAGGGCGTCGTGGTTCCCCCTTGTCTGCCTGACGCCATCATGGCTCCCCGTCCTCTGCCTGACGCTGTTGTGGTTCCCCCTCCTCTGCCTGACACCATCGTGGTTCCCTCTCCTCTGCCCGACGTCGTCGTGGTTCCCTCTCCTCCACCTGACATCATCATGATTCCCCTGACTCCTCAAATGAGCCCACAATTAGTTCTTCCCGTTGGGCATCTGTCTCCTGGACCACCCTTTCTGTTCAGGTGGCTAAAAAAACTCTGGCAGACCACCCGGCAGACTGTGTCACCGGGTTGGGTGGCCCATGTTCTCTGGCAGACCACGTGACTCTTTCATTCATGCCATCTTCCTGGCCTGGGACTTTGGCAACCCACCTGAACTGTCCAGCTCCTCAGTCCAGGGGGCTTAGGGGGTTGGGGTGTTGTCTGGTGTGGGTCCTGAGCAGGGTTTTGTTTTTGTTCCCTCCTAGCCTGTTCTCACCACCATCCACCCGGGGTGGGTTATTGTTGTGCTCCTATTGGGGGCGGGGGGGGGGTGTCTTTCTTTTTCTTTGGATGTTACCCTGGGGTGTCTGGTGACCAACCCTTGAGAGGGGGGCTCTGCCATGAGCTGAGCGCTGGAGGTTTCGCCACACTCAGTCTCATGGCTTTTTCTCTACATTTATATATTTGTTGTATTTTGTGCTTTTTCGGTTCTGTTATTCTCCTACTGTTTTCTGTTTTCCTATTTCTGTTTTAGTTTTGTTACGCTCATAGTGAGCGCATGCGCTGGCGTCTGTTAACGTTCGTCGCGTCAAAGAGCTATTTGTCCACTTTTGTTTGTTTTTATTGATTTAATTTTTAATTTTTAATTTTTGTTTGCTGATATTAGTTTTTGTTTGGTGTTAGCTTGGTATTGGCCTCAGTGAAAAGCGAGCGAGTCAGACCCCTGACTGGGCTGTTTTTACTGCGCTAGGCTAACCTGCTAACCTGTTTTTAGCCTTTTTAGCTGCTTTTAGCTAACCTGTTTTTAGCTGTTTTAGGCTGGCTGGCTGGCTATCCACCTTATCGCCTGGAACGCCTTGGCTCCATTCCTGACGTGTATCCACTGTGTATCCCTCTTTAATAAGGTTTCTGAATTGGAAGTGAGACTCTCCAGCCTCTATAAGATTTGGGACGCTGAAGACCATCTTGACACCATTATTCTCGGGCGAACAAAGGCCCCGGCAACCGATTCGCAGCTGGCAGAGATGCCTACCTACCTAGGGGAGTTCAGCACATCTCTGTCCACTTTAACCCCTGCTCCGGCTTCTTCAAATGTCCACAACCATAGCAATAGACACGGGCTTCATCTCGGGGCTAAACCCAAAGCGCCGGTTGGGTCTTCTCACACTCAATGTGCGCCCTGGACCTTGGTTGGACCAGCCGGCAGTCATCGCCGATCAGCCAGACAGGGCTGCGCCTCTTCTCTTCCCCTGCTCCTGGAAAATAAATTTGACATCCTTTCTCTGGAGGATTTTCCCCACCTGGATGCTGACCGCCTGCCCGTGGCCGCCCCCCTCCTCCTTCCTCTCCTTCAGCGGTGGCTCAAACCCGCAAATCCTGGACTAAGACTACTCTAGGTGTGCCAAATTACACACCAGCTCCAAATAGAAGAGAGCGCATTACCCCGCTTTCACAACAACAACACCATCGACAAAATTACTCACCTTGTCAGAATCCACTGACAAAACACCCCCAGACGGCGCTGGTAATTGGTGACTCGATTATGAGGAACATCAGAAACAGGTACTGTATCACAAGATTTTTTCCTGGGGCTAGAGTGTCTGACATTGAGGCTCTTACCCCTGCCCTACTAAATGAATTCCCCCACGTTAAAACTGTCATAGTACATGTTGGATGCAATAACATCCCAGATGAAGCGTCAGAGATTTTAAAGAGTGACTTCAGGAGCCTTCTGTCCACTCTTAAGAACTGTGGCAGACGTGTGTTTATCTCTGGGCCGTTGGCACCTCTCAGACGAGGTTCCAATTATTTTAGCAGAACTCTCAGTCTTAATACTTGGTTGTGTTTTACATGTCCTATTTTTAACATTGGTTTTGTAGACAATTTTAACTTGTTTTGGAACCGCCCATCACTTATGAGGCCTGATGGCATCCACCCAAATAGACTTGGTGCACGTGTTTTAAGGGACAATCTGTTCTATTCCATTCAGTGTTTTTCAGTACAGTGACTGAAAATTGGTGTGTTAACTCACTCTGAAGTTCCTGGGTCTGCCAATCAGCCCTTTTTTGGTCTTGTTTCCACTTCTCATATTAATCCCATTAATCCAAATAACCCTCATTGTTTGGATCAGTCTTCAACTTATAACCCTACAGAGATTGTGTCTGTCTCCCGTTACCCAAAATATCATAACTCAAGACAAATACAACACAACTTGATGAATACACATCTTTACTGCAGCTCCTCCTCATCCACCACCCCCCAACTTTGCCCCTGTCTTCTCCCTGAGAGAACCCTTGTCTGCTCCTCCCAAAGTTAATAAAAAAGTTAATAAAAATATGGTGCATAAACATACCAAAGTGATTAAACAAAATGCTGGTAAAATTCAGACCAAACCTCAAGTCTCTAAATTTAATGATTTGGCCTCTGTTCCTCCTCATAATTTAAAAATTAAATGTGGTTTATTAAATATTAGATCTCTAACTCCCAAGTCTCTTTTAGTCCATGATCTATTAATTGATCATCAGATCGATTTATTGTCCCTCACAGAGACTTGGCTAGGGCAAGATGATTATGTTGGTTTGAATGAATCAACTCCCTCTGGTTATCTGAACTATCATAATCCCAGAAGTTGTGGTCGTGCAGGTGGAGTAGTGGCAATTTTCCATTCTAAATTACTAGTTAATATAAAGCAAAAATCATGTTTTAATTCCTCTGAGGGCCTGGTCCTCAGCATGGGGCATGTTGGCTATCTTGGCTTGAATCTTGGCTTGGACAGCGCAGGCTGTTCCTGCTGAGGAGACTCAGGTCTTTTGGTGTACAAGGGGCGCTGCTGAAGTCATTCTATGACACGGTGGTGGCATCAGCCATCACTTTTGGAGTGGTCTGCTGGGGCAGTGGCATTACTGCAGCCGATAGGAAGAGACTGAACAAACTGATTAAGAAAGCTAGCTCTGTCCTGGGGCAGCGCCTTGATCCGATGGAGGAGATAGGAGAGAGAAGGACGGTGGCTAAACTGTCATCTCTGCTGGAGTCCGAGTTCCACCCTATGCAGGACATACTGAATGCACTGAGGAGCTCATTTAGCAGCAGACTACATCATCCTAGGTGCACAACCGAGAGGTTTCGTAGGTCCTTCCTACCAACGGCTGTCAGACTGTACAACCTAAGCAGGGCTGCTCGCAGAGATAGCAAAAAGACGTAACAAACTAATAGTTTTTTGAATGCAAAAGATGCAATAGACTTACACAATGGTTCCCTCCGGCATACAACTAGGAACTTACCGGTCGCTATGGAGGGTGAGAATATGTATGGGCACATAATCATACCATGTAGGATAACTAAGTAGACGGTTATGCTGTTTCATTCCATCTAGCAACAATGCTCTGCACTGTGTGTGTTTATATATTTACATATTTATTCCATCTAGCTACAATGCTCAGCACTGGGTGTGTTTATATATTTATATATCTACATATTATTCCATCTAGCTACATTGCTCCGCACTGTGTGTGTTTATATACTTGCATATTTATTCCACCTAGCTGCAATGTTCCGTACTGTGGGTGTTTATATATTTACATATTTATTCCATCTAGCTACAATGCTCTGCACTGTGTGTTCATATATTCATATATTTATTCCATCCAGCTACAATGCTCTGCACTGTGTGTCTGTGTGTGTGTGTATATATATATATTTTATAGTAATACGTACATATGTATATTAGCTGCTCTTGCTTGCTTGTTTTTTTTTTTTTTTTTCTTGCCTTCTGATTGTTGCTCTGAGTGTTGCTATCCCTGTGCTGTTGCAATCCTGGAATTTCCCCGTTGTGGGACTAATAAAGGCTTATCTTATCTTATCTTATCTTATCTTAATCCAATTTTCTTTGCCATAGTTTACCATCCTCCCTCGGCCTACTCAGAGTTTTTATCCAATTTGCTGAATTTTTAGCTGATTTAGTGCTGAAATCAGATAGAATAATTATTGTAGAGGACTTTAATATACATGTTGATGTAGATAGTGACTGTCTTAATAAGGCATTCAATTCAATTTTAGACTCAATGGGGTTTTCCCAGAAAGTAGAAAATTCTACCCATTATCTCCACCATACATTGGACCTCGTTTTGAATTATGGTATAGATATAGAAAATCTGGTAGTGTCTCCTCATAATCCTGTACTGTCAGACCATTGTCTGTTAACCTTTGATTTCACTATTTCTGATTATTTGACTCCTAAAGAAAATATTACTATGGCAGATGTCTTTCAGATGACGTTGTTACCAAATTTTTGCAGATTGTCTCCTCTATACCATGGGTCAACACAACGGAAATAAAGGATGGAGAGCCTGCTCCTTCCATAATTGATAGTATGGTAGATAGTGTTACAGCCTCTCTGCATCGGACTCTAGGTTTGGTGGCCCCTTTAAAAAAGAAGAGGTCTAACCAGAGATTTCTAACCCCTTGGTTTAACACAGAAACTCATAGCTTAAAACTGAAGACTCGTCAGTTGGAAAGGAAATGGCGTTCTACAAATTTAGATAAATTCTATTTAGCGTGGAGAAATCATCTCTTAATTTATAAAAAATCTCTTAGAAAAACTAGAACAAGTTATTATTTTGCATTAATGGAAGCAAATAAGAATAACCCCAGGTTTCTTTTCAACACTATAGCCAGGCTGACAAAGAGTCAGGACTCGGTCAATCCTCGCATCCCCCCTTGAGCTTTCTAATCAGGACTTTTTGAACTTTTTCAATCATAAAATTTTATCTATTAGAGATAAAATCAGTCAGATTCTTTCTACTGTAAACTCAAGTACCTTAACTACTACAACTACCTCAATTGATAGCTGTTTAGATAAGTTTACTCCAATTGACCTTTAAGAGTTGGAAAAAATAATCTCCTCATCTAAGCCTTCATCTTGTCTTTTGGACCCTATTCCTACCAGGTTATTTAAAATTGTCTTCCCAATTATTGGTAGCCACATTCTTCACATAATTAATGCTTCTTTAACTCTGGGTTATGTACCACTGGCTTTAAAAATTGCTGTTATTAAACCCTTACTCAAAAAGCCAACGCTCAAGGAGTTTTGGCGAACTATTGACCAATCTCTAATCTGCCCTTTATTTCAAAAATCTTAGAAAGAGTTATTGCTGGGCAATTGTTTGACCACTTGCAGGGAATTGGTTTATTTGAAGAGTTTCAATCTGGGATCAGAATTCATCACAGCTCCGAAACAGCCTTAGTGAAGGTCACTAATGACCTCCTGATCACATCTGATAATGGACTTGTTTCTGTTCTTATCCTTTTAGATCTTAGTGCAGCCTTTGACACTATTGATCATGACATTCTACTTGATAGACTAGAACACTATGTTGGACTAAATGGAACTCCTCTGCAGTGGTTTAGATCTTATTTGTCAAATAGACTTCAGTTTGTTCACATCAATGATGAATTTTCTTCCAGCTCTAAGCTTAGTTACGGAGTTCCACAGTGATCTGTATTAGGCCCTACTCTTTTTAGTTTATATTAAGCTTCCGTTAGGCAATATCATTAGAAAGCACTGTATACATTGTTACGCAGATGACACACAACTATACCTGTCAATGAAGCCCGATGATTGTAATCAGTTAGCCAAACTAGATGCCTGTCTTAAGGAAATCAAAGCCTGGATGACTTGTAATTTTCTTCTACTAAACTCAGATAAGACTGAAGTCATTCTTGTTGGCCCAAAAAAACCCTAGAAATTCCTTTCCAAATCATACTCTTAATTTGGATGCCGCCACTCTCACTCTGAATAGTTCTGTGAGGAACCTTGGAGTTATTTTTGATCAAGATCTGTCCTTTAATTCACATATTAAATTTGTTTCTAAGACTGCCTTCTATCGTCTGCGCAATATTGCCAAGATTAGGAGCATCTTGTCTCTGAATGATGCTGAGAAACTGATCCACGCCTTTGTCAGCTCTTGATAGGTTATTGTAACTCGTTATTATCAGGTTGTCCCAAAATATCCTTAAAAAGTCTTCAGTTGATCCAAAATGCTAAAAAAAAGTTTTAACTGGTTCTAGAAAGAGAGATCATATCTCTCCAGTTTTGTCCTCCCTTCACTGGCTTCCCATAGAGTTTAGAATTAAGTTTAAAATCCTTCTTCTCACTTTCAAAGCTCTTAATAGTCAGGCACCCTTTTATATAAAAGATCTGATATTACCCTATCATCCTAATAGAGCTCTATGCCCCCAAAATGCTGGATTACTTGTGGTGCCCAGAATCTCCAGAAGTACTTTGGGAGGCAGAGCCTTCTGCTATCAAGCTCCTTCTCTGTGGAACCAGTTACCACTCTGGGTCCGGGAGTCAGACTCGATCTCTGTTTTTAAGAACAGAGTAAAATCCTTCCTTTTCAATATAGCCTACGATTAGGGAGGGATTTCGTGTCTCTTAACCCCGCTTCTGTTTTGCTGTTAATAGATTCAGACTGCTGGATGACCGCCAATAATGTACTTGGTTTTTCACTGTTTCAAGTTTTTTATGTCTGTTCTTTTCGTCCTCTCTATCCCCTCACCCCCAGCCAGTCGCAGCAGATGACTGCCCCTCCATGAGCCTGGTTCTGCTAGAGGTTTCTTCCTGTTAAATGGGAGTTTTTCCTCTCCACTGTCGCTAAGTGCTTGCTCACAGGGGATCGTCTGATTGCTGGGTCTTTCTGAAATTGTGGGGTTTTCTCTGCATTTTGTAGCACTATGAGATGACCTTTGTTGTGATGTGGCACTATATAAATAAAGCTGAATTGAATATTTTGTGTTAATTTGTAATTATTTATCAGTCTGCATTTGGTGATGCTTTATTCTTTGCATTCTTACAGTGGTGTTCTTTCTCGGGATTGACAGCTGTCAAGTGGCGTTTCCGGTTTTGTTCTCAGTGTGGGCATCGCCTTGTCAGCTGTCAAGTCCAGTCGCTCCTCTCATTACTTCCAGCTGATCCAAATTATTAATCATTGTTTTCTCCTGCCCACTCTGGTATCCATACCTGTAGCCCATTGTATTATGCCTTATTCAAGACCGCTGCTCTGTGTATTCCTCGCGGCGGTCTTGACAGATGTCAGAACTCTAAAGTAAGTTTTACGCTCTGTGTTTTCTCCTTGTCTTCAGGTTTATCTCTCTCTGGCTTTTGTGCCATGTTATGCACTTTATGTTCGTAAAAAATTACCACAGACTCACAGTCCAGTGCGTGGGTCTTTCTCTCTGCCCTGACGGGCGATTCATGACAGTCTTGTTGGATGCAGAAAAGGCATTTGACAGAGTGGAGTGGCCATTTTTGTTTAGCACTCTAAAGGCCTTTGGCTTTGGAGAAGGGTTTATTTCATGGTAAAGGTTATTGTATACTAATTCACAGGCTGAAGTATTGACAAATGGCTTGATCACAGCACAATTCAGCTTGAATAGAGGCACAAGACAGGGATGCCCCCTGCCCCCTCTTCTTTTTGCATTAGCTTTAGAACCTTTTGCACAAGCTATACGCCTGAACCCTTTATTTCCTGGTATAAAGATCGGTCAAGTGTCACATAAACTGATGCTATGTGCCGACGATATTTTACTGTTTGTATCACACCCAGAGTATTCCATACCTGTACTTTTAAATCAAGTTGAAGTATTTTCTAAGGTATTTGAGTATAAAGTGAACTGGAAGAAATTGGAGGCTCTTCCTCTCACATCTTACTGTCCCCCAATTTTTTTCACCCTGATCATATTCAGTGGCCTGTGAAAGGCATTACCTATTGTGTGTTACATTCCCCTCTAACCGTAGCTTTTTATTAAAATAAATAATGAACCTTGTCTTTACAGATTTAAAATGGATTTGGAAAGATGGACACCTCGCCACCTTTCATTATGGGGGAAGGTGAACCTTATTAAAATGATTAGTGTTCCCAAATTTCAATACTTATTACAAGCTCTCCCACTTAATGTTCCTCAGAGATGTTTTAGACAATTTGACAATCTTTGTAAAAAATTCTTGTGGGAGAATCACCGTCCCAGACTTAACTTAAAAAACTACAGAGATCGATTGATAAAGGAGAGTTGGGCTTTCCGAATATTCTGTTATACTATTATGCTTTTAGTCTAAGACATTTAGCCCACTGGTCCCTTCCACCTGAGAGCGCATCACCTTGGTTCTCAGTTGAGACTTCCCTCCTAGATGATTTACCTCCTCTCAGTTTAATTTTTGCTTAACTATCAGAAAAAGCTAAAACTCACCCTATTATCCTTCACATGCAGGAAATATGGAAAAAAGTGTCAACAGCATATAAGACCGACTCATAGTTATTTCCCTCAACATGGCTCTGGCTGAATCCAAAGCTTACTATTGATAAAAAAACCGATATACTGGAAAGTATGGATCAGAAAAGGTATTAATACTCTTAGAAAACTATACGATGGGAGAGAGGCAGGGTTGTACTTGTACACACCCCTAATCTCATTTTGACAGGTGCCCCACCCCCTTGACCTGACCTGCCCCTGCCCCTGCCCCCTTGAACCCGCGTAATTAGGCTGTCAATCAAAAGTGTTTTGAAAACAGGACCTTTGGTCAGAAACTTCTCATCAAACTGACAGATTATGATTTTAATCTGTTGACCATATGTGTTTTGGCGTGAGAATGGGGTTAATGATGGCAGAATTTCTCATCTGAAGTGGCATGTTTATAGTGGCTTCAATTTGCAAAAACAGATATCAGCCAGTGTCTCTAAAATTTAGAGACACTGGCACACACACATTTTTAAAGCATTTAGAGTCTAAATGCTTTAAAAAAAAATCACAGACAGCCATTCTCTCAGTCTAAACAGATGAGCTCCACAGATGTTGAATGGGGCAGACTGGAAGATATTGTGTTACTCATCCACATTCCAAATCCCCCCCCCCCACACACACACACACCGCAGGATTGAAGGCAAACGTTTGTGTGACAATACCACAGATTAGACTCTCACAAAACTGCAGCATCATCTTTTGCACATTCAGATCAGGGTTTTAAAGGCAGACTGACCTGAGCAAACAGGTCTATTTGATCTTAACACTAAATGATGCATCTTGCAGAAAAGCCAATACTTTTCACTATTTAAATTATGCCATTTCTACAATAAAGCACAGGGCTGCCCTGCAAGATGCAAATGGGAAGAAGGGTCTCCCCCAGTGTAACATATGACTTTAAAAAAAACTTTTATCTGTATGCTTGCGGCGATTAGAGTTTATTTTATGCTGATACTAGGAAATTTAACATTTGTCCTATAAAAGCATTTTATATTATGTGTTTACATTTTTAAAATGACCATACAACAGCCTTCTAAGGATTGTCTGCGTGAAACAATTTTGTAAAACATCCCACAACTTGTACGTGATTTTTACCAATGGTTAAATTATTTTTATTCAATATTTGAAACAACCAGCATGTGTTTATATGTGTGTTTGATATCACCACCTGAAACCTCTATGGCAGGATGTAACGTTTATCCCTAATACTTTTAGCAGCACTTACAATGAAAGAGTTACTCTTTTTAAAAAAAAAACTTTATCATTTAATAGTGTGGTTTAGTTTGCGGTAGCAAATTGAACATTCCTCTGGCTGACACCCCCACTGGCCTTAAACAACATCTCACCGCCATGCATCAATCCACACTCACTCACACAAACAAACAATCACATATCACTCGGGGTGAAAAATTGGTTTTCACATCTGTGAAACCCCGCACCATTGTTTTTACACCTTGGTCACCCACACTTGAAAGCTTTTTTTTTTTAACAGGGTCTGCTCCTGTGACCATTGTTTGTATGAGGGGGGATTACCCCCCTTTCAACCCTTTCCTCTTCCCACATGCACAAGTCACAGTGGCCATTCACATTTACAACCACCCCCCCCCACACACACACACACATACACTGTCCCTCAAAACAGCTGTGTCAGGGGTGTTAATGTCAAATGTTAAATTTCCTAGTATCAGCATAAAATAAACTCTAATCGCCGCAAGCATACAGATAAAAGTTTTTTTTTTTAAAGTCGTATTATGGCGGCACATGGGGAAAGCATAATTGTGTAGCATCTTGGACAAGATCAAAGAGCAGAGGTTCCCTGGTGAGATAACAGGGAGGTGTGAAGGATGAATGCAGTGTGACCTTTTGTGTGTTAGAAACTTCTAGAAGAATGGTAAAGGATTAAGGAAGTGAATGCAATGTGACCTTTTGTGTGTTAGAAGCTTCTAGAAGAATGCCATAGTATTTAAGAGAAGAGTCTTTGCTGAGATGTCATTCTGTCTGTGCTTCTTGTGTGAGATGTGTAATAAATCGCCTGAACCAAATCTGCCTCTTTCTTTACACTGGTGACCCAAGACAAATCATGGAACACAGCGAAAGATCCCCGGAGCCAGCCTTAATGGGAGCCCCCAGCCACGCATGTGCTGTTGCAGTCAAGCTACCGGATTTTTGGCAGCACAATCCGCGCTCCTGGTTCCACCTAGTCGAGGTGCAGTTCGCCCTCTGGGGGATATCAGCGGATGACACGAAGTTCCACTATGTGGTCGCAGCGCTCGACGCCCACACGGCTCAGCACGTGGAGAGCCTGCTCAATCAGCCACCAACCAACGACAAGTACGGCGCGCTGAAGGCTGCACTCATCCAGCACTACACACTCTCGGATGGTGAGAGAGCAGAGAGACTCCTGGCGCGGACTGGGTTGGGAGATGGGTCGGCCATTGACCTGATGGCCGACAAAACAAGATGGCGCCCACAGCGGCCGCCATGGTGTATCGCTGCCCTTTAATTTTTATAATTTGTCTGTTTTTGTTCACTGATTGTGCATCTGCCGCTTCATACACCCGTGAAGAACTACTAAATATCAGGACTCTCACTCACATGGACCTTCTTCCAGTTTTTTTAGCTCCTGCCGTTGATCTGATCCATTGTTTGGCCAAAAAAGCAAGACGGCGGAAAAGAGGGAAGAGAGGAGGGATTCTCGCTCGGCTACGAAAAAGAGGCTCGCGAACAGCCTTGCCTGGCATATTTCTATCCAATGCCAATTCTCTCCTGAACAAGGTAGAAGAATTAAGACTGCTGATGCGTTTCAAGGACCTCGCTTCCTCGTCTGTCATCTGCTTCTCTGAGACCTGGCTTAATGAGAACATTCCAGATAGCGCGATCAGCCTCGAGGGTTTCCAGCTGATTCGTGCTGACCGCGTCACAGAGCTGTCCGGTAAGTCTATCGGAGGAGGAGTGTGCTTCTATATTAACAACAGCTGGTGCTCTGATGTAACGGTGATTTCCAAACACTGTTCTCCCGCCCTGGAATTTCTTTTCATTAACTGCAAGCCATTTTATTCCCCGCGGGAGTTTGCCTCATTCATTCTCGTCGCTGTGTACGCCCCTCCTGACGCGGACACGCGCGAAGCTCAGCGCGTGCTCGCAGATCACATCCAACTTACGGAGCGGAACTTTCCAGACTCCCTGGTTATTGTGGTGGGCGATTTTAACCAGAGCAATCTGAGTCACGAGCTCCCCCGCTACAAACAGTGTATTAAATGTCCAACCAGAGGAAATAACACGCTAGATCACTGTTATACTTCAGTAAAGGACGCATATCGCGCTGTTCCCCACGCAGCGCTGGGACTATCTGATCACGTGATGGTTCACCTCATCCCCACATACAGACAGAGACTGAAACTCACTAAACCTGTGGTGACCACCACAAAGAAATTGACCAGTGAAGCTGGAGAGAAACTGAACACATGCATGGAAATAACTGACTGGGGCATGTTTAAAAGAGCCACACATGATCTTAATGAGTACACATACACTGTGAACTCATATATCAACTTCTGTGAAGAGCACATTCTCCCATCGCGCACCAGGATAAGATATTCTAATGACAAGCCTTGGTTCACAGCTAAGCTCAGACGGATCAGGAAGGAGAAGGAAGCAGCGTTGAAAAGTGGAGACAGGGACTGCTACAGGGAGGTCAAATATCGGTTTAACAGAGAGCTGAGGAGAGCTAAATCTGTATATTCTGAGAGACTCCAGCAGCAGTTCACTGCTAATGACTCGGCTTCTGTGTGGAGAGGACTGAGGCAAATCACCAACTATCGGCCTCAGGCTTCTAAAGGTCAGGATGACAAAGCCCTTTGTCAAAGACTGTCCCAACACTATGCCCGTTTTGACACCTCGTCAGCTGTGTCCAACTCACCCACTCCACCCAGCTCCTCTGCCTCCTCAGCCCCTAATTCATCAAGAGCGGTCCCCCCCTCCTCCTCCTCCTCCTCCCCCCTCCTCTTGTCATCAGTGAGCAGGACGTGCACAGACAGTTCTCCAGACTGAACCCGCGCAAGGCCCCCGGGCCGGACGGTGTGTCTCCCTCCACCCTGAGACACTGTGCGAAAGAGCTGGCTCCTGTCTTCACAGACATTTTTAACACCTCCCTTAAGCAATGTCATGTGCCGACCTGCCTCAAATCCTCCACCATCATCCCTGTCCCCAAGAAGCCACGGATTACTGGACTTAACGACTACAGACCTGTAGCGCTCACCTCTGTAGTCATGAAGTCCTTTGAGCGCCTGGTCCTGTCTCACCTCAAGTCCATCACCACACCCCTCCTAGACCCGCTGCAGTTTGCCTACCGTGCTAACAGGTCTGTGGACGACGCAGTCAACCTGGCCCTCCACTCCATCCTGCAGCACCTGGACTCCCCGGGAACCTACGCCAGGATTCTGTTTGTGGACTTCAGCTCCGCATTCAACACCATCCGCCCCGATCTGCTCCAGGACAAGCTGTCCCTGCTCAACGTGCCTGACTCCCTCTGCAGGTGGATCACCGACTTCCTGACGGACCGGAGACAGCATGTGCGGCTGGGGAAGTCTGTCTCAGACTCTGTTAGCATCAGCATTGGATCACCCCAGGGCTGTGTACTTTCCCCCCTACTCTTCTCCCTTTATACCAACTCCTGCACCTCCTCCCACCAGTCTGTTAAGCTGATTAAGTTTGCGGACGACACCACCCTCATCGGGCTCATCTCCAACGGTGACGAGTCCGCCTACAGGGAAGAGGTGGCCCAGCTGGTGTCCTGGTGCAGCCACAACAACCTGCAGCTGAATGCTCTGAAGACAGCGGAGATGATTGTGGACTTCAGGAAAGTCACATCCCCCCTGCCCCCCCTCACCATCACAGGCTCTCCCATCACCTTTGCAGATTCCTTCCGCTTCTTGGGCACCACCATCACCCGAGACCTCAAATGGGAGCCAACCATCAACTCCCTCATCAAAAAGGCCCAGCAGAGGATGTTCTTTCTGCGGCAGCTGAGGAGGCTCAAGCTACCCACAAAGATGTTAGTGCAGTTCTACACGGCCATCATCGAGTCCATCCTCACCTCCTCCATAACTGTGTGGTACGCAGGAGCCACTGCCAGGGACAGACTAAGGCTGCAGCGCGTCGTGCGCACTGCTGAGAAGGTGATAGGCTGCAAGCTCCCATCTCTCCAGGACCTGTACATCTCCAGGACCCGGAGGCGTGCTGGCCGGATCATAGCCGATCCTTCACATCCTGGTCACGTGCTGTTTGCCCCCCTCCCCTCAGGTAGAAGGCTTCTGTCCATTCGGACTAAAACCTCCCGGCACATGAACAGCTTTTTCCCCTCTGCCATCAGACTGCTGAACGCTAAGTGACTTTTGACTCTCGTGCACTATGTACAGCAGCTCAACCAGACTCATGTCATTCATCACTGTTTTTCTGTTGCATTATTGACTGCACTATGTGGTACTTCACATTATCTGCTACATGCTAATTTTTTAAAACTGCCTTGACTAGTACTACTCATTATTACTAGTATTATTATTATTATTACTTATTATTACTTATTTTTCTACACTTATTGCACGTTTCTAGTCCTTTAGTTTTTTAGTTTATCCCTTTTTCTCATTATGTTTTTAATGTTGCAGCATGGCACCGAGACAAATTCCTAGTTTGTGTATCACATGAACAATGGCAATAAACCTGATTCTGATTCTGATTCTGATTCTGATTCTGATGGAGAAGATGCTGAGGTTAAAGGGCTCGGACGACGACCATTTCATTTTTACCCACCTCTTCCTCCAGAACCTTCCGTCAGTGGCGAGAGCGACCCTGGCCAATTCGTCGTTTCTGGCCAAGCGGGACTATCGTGCACTGGCCCGAGAAGCAAACCGGATCATTGTCGTCAGCAGAGAGTTCACGACCATTGCCGCAGCGACGGAGCTCGGCACGATGGCCGGAGGAGGCGAGGAGCCATCGACGGCAGCAGCAGAGCCACCGACGACAGCAGCAGCGGGGGCCAAGGAACGCGAGGGAGACACGCTTTGTTTCTATCACCACCGTTTCGCAGAGAGGGCACGCAAATGTATACCACCGTGCCAATTCAAGCGACTCAGGAAACGCCAAGACCGGGGGTCCATAGCAGCCGTGACCCTCGGGGAGGAGAACAAGCTGCTCTACTTGACGGACGCACGCTCGGGGAGGCATTTCCTCGTGGACACCGACGCCCAGAAGAGTTTCATCCGGCCGACCTACGCTGACCGGCTGGCAGGATCTGGCGGCTCCGAGATGGCAGCAGCAAACGGCTCGGAGATGAAGACCTTTGGTGAGAGGACTCTACTCTTGTCTCTACACGGCCGTACATTTGAGTGGACTTTTGTCATAGCAGCATTGAATTTCAATATACTGGGGGCTGATTTTTTGTGTACACATGGTTTGTTGGTTGATGTCGCTAACAGGCGCCTGGTTAATGCACTGTCCTTTGACTCTCTTCCCTGTATAGCTCGAGTGACCCGGCCAACAGCACAAGCCAACATCACAACTGCATGCGGTAAGTTCCACACACTGCTCACTCAGTTCCCAGCACTCACTGTCCCGACATTTTCGGCAGCCATCGCTAAACACGGGGTGGCGCATTTTATCACCACCACCGGGCCGCCCGTTTTTGCAAAACCTCGGCGCTTGGATGCAGCTAAACTGGCCATAGCGCGCGAGGAGTTCGCCAACCTGGAGAGGTTGGGCATCATCAGGCGTTCAAACAGCCCATGGACTTCCCCGCTACACATGGTCCCTAAAGCTGAGGGTTCGTGGTGACCTTGCGGGGATTTCCGCAGGTTGAACAACGCCACAGCACACGACCGCTACCCAATTCCTCACATTCAGGATTTTTCCGTTCACCTGGCAGGAGCGCGCGTTTTTTCTAAAATAGACTTGGTCCGCGGTTACCACCAAGTCCCAGTGCGCGCTGAGGACATACCCAAAACAGTGGTGATAACTCCGTTCGGTTTATTCGAGTTTTTGCGCATGCCATTTGGGCTTAAAGGGGCTGCACAGACGTTCCAACGCATGATGGATGCAGTGCTGCGCGATCTCCCTTTCGTGTTCATCTACCTGGACAATATTTTGGTAGCCAGCGCGTCCAAAGACGAACACGAAACCCACCTCATGACGGTTTTCCGGAGGTTGGAAGAGCACGGGTTAATAATCAACCCAGCGAAATGTCAGTTCGGGGTGACGCGGATTGATTTTTTGGGGCACCGCGTCTCTCCCGAAGGAGCAGTTCTGCTGCCTGACAAAGTGCGCGCGGTAGCAGATTTTCCCCGGCCGCAAACGGTCAGGGCGCTACAAGAATTTTGGGGAATGGTGAACTTTTATAACCGTTTCCTTCCCCGCGCAGCGCAGCTCATGCAACCACTGTACGCCGCGCTCAAAAAACAGAAACCCGCGGATAAGATCGAATGGTCCCCGGAGCGGGAGCGGGCGTTCTCGGAAGTCAAAGCAGCCCTGGCAAACGCTGCATTGCTGGCACATCCAGACCCAACGGCCCGCATAGCGCTCACCACTGACGCGTCAGATGTGGCCATAGGGGCGGTCATGGAGCAGCACATAGCCGGGGCTTGGCAGCCGCTCGCCTTTTTCAGCAGTACTTTGCGCGACAGTGAACGTAAATACAGCGCGTTCGACAGGGAGTTGCTGGCTCTCCACTTGGCCATTCGCCACTTCCAGTTCTGGCTGGAAGGGCGCAGTTTCACTGCGTTTGTTGACCACAAGCCACTAACATTTGCGATGGCCAAGGTTTCAGAACCATGGTCGGGCCGGCAGCAGAGACAGCTGGCCGCGATCTCAGAGTTTACTACCGATATTCAGCATGTGTCGGGTAAACTGAATGTAGTGGCAGACTGCCTCTTGCGCGCCGTGGCTGCCCCGGTCTGTGTGGGGATAGATTACACAGCCATGGCCGCGGAGCAGGTTAGTGACGCGGACGTGCGCGCGCTCCAGTCTGGACCAACAGGGTTAAGGCTGGAGAGCAGGGTGCTGCAAGACAGCATGCCCCCCCTAATCTGCGATGTCTCCACGGGGCGCCCGCGTCCCTTGGTCCCGGCCGCATGGCGTCGCCGCGTGTTTGACTTGGTTCATTCTTTGGCGCACCCCGGAGTGCGCATGTCGATCAAAATGGTAGGGGAGAAATTTGTGTGGCAGAGCCTGCGTAAACAAGTGAAAGAGTGGGCGTCAGCCTGCATGGCGTGCCAACGAGCCAAAGTACACAGACACACGAAGGCTCCCTTGGAGCCGTTTCGTATTCCGGCTAAGAGGTTCGACCATGTTCACGTGGACCTCGTGGGCCCCCTCCCGCCATCACAGGGGTGCACGCACCTCCTGACAATGGTGGACCGCACCACGCGCTGGCCAGAAGTGGTTCCGCTGGCCGCAACCACAGCCGAGGAGGTGGCGCGCGCGTTTTTAACAGCATGGGTGGCGCGTTTTGGAGTCCCGTCGGACATTATGTCCGACAGAGGCCCTCAATTTGTTTCCGAACTCTGGTCAACAATGGCCCGCAGCCTGGGTGTCACAATTCACCGCACAACTGCGTACAATCCACAGGCTAATGGGTTATGCGAACGTTTTCATAGATCATTGAAAGCGGCTCTCAGGGCTTCAATGACGGATGCAAATTGGGTAGACAAGCTACCGTGGGTTTTATTGGGGTTATGTTCTGCGCCTAAAGAGGATTTGGAAGCTTCCCCGGCTGAACTCGTTTTTGCGCAACCACTTCGGCTGCCCGGGGAGTTTCTGCCAGATAATCCCACGCCGGGCAGCTCCCCGTCGTAGCTGTTGCAGCGTAGCATAGACACAGGCACGCTGCCGGGCCCTGCCCACCACAGTTTTCAGCGTGTTTTTGTGCCTAAAACTTTGAAAAACGCAGAGTTCATGTTTGTCAGACATGACGCCCACCGCCCTGCATTGTGACCACCCTATGATGGACCGTTCAGAATGCTGGAAACAGGGGATAAGCATTTTTTGCTAGATTTGGGGGGCAGGAGGGAAAAGATTGGCATAGACAGACTCAAACCCGCTTTCGTGGTGGCGGACGAGCAAGTGCTGTTGGCGAGGGCCCCTCGGTGTGGAAGACCCCCACGGGGAGCTTCCCAGAGAAAAGATTCCCCAGAACACCCACACGGACAGACAAAAAGTTTTCACCCCCAAACATCAACCCCCCAGCTTGACAGTGCCGCGGAGGCGGTGAATCCTGGTTACAGCAGATACGGGAGAAGACTGAAGCCCAAGCAGCATGTGGATTGATGTTTAATGGTTCTATCACAGCATACAGACTGTTATTCTTTTGTTCTATCCAATATGCTTGGGGGGGTGGTATGGCGGCACATGGGGAAAGCATAATTGTGTAGCATCTTGGACAAGATCAAAGAGCAGAGGTTCCCTGGTGAGATAACAGGGAGGTGTGAAGGATGAATGCAGTGTGACCTTTTGTGTGTTAGAAACTTCTAGAAGAATGGTAAAGGATTAA